>PVIC010043045.1:0-15762 GCA_004025085.1 Thryonomys swinderianus | reverse complement strand
AACCAAAAGACTGGTAAACTTAATTAGCAAATTTAGTACTGTTGCTGGGTACAAGGTTAATGTTCAAAAACGAACAGCCTTTGTCTACACAAACAACAGATTTATTGAAAGAGAAATTGCAGAGTCAATCCCTTTCACAGTAGCACCTAGAAAAATGAAATATCTAGGAATCAACCTAACAAAGGAAGTGAAAGACCTCTACTCTGAATACTATAGGACTCTGAAAAATGAGATATAAAAGGAGATCAGAAAGTGGAAAGACATCCCTTGTTCCTGCGTAGGGAGAATCAACATCATCAAAATGGCTATATTCCCACAACTACTATACAGATTCAATGCAATTCCAATTGAAATTCCAATGCTATACTTCACAGGGCTAGAGAAAATAATACAAAAAATTATCTGGAACCACAAGAAACCTAGAATAGAAAAAGCAATTCTAAGCAACCATGACATGGCAGGGGGTATTACAATCCCCAATTAAGAACTCTACTATAAAGCCACTGTGATAAAAACTGCATGGTACTGGCAAAGTAACAGACCCGAGGACCAGTGGAATAGATTAGAAGATCCAGAAACAACCCAGGATACACTAAGCCACCTTATCTTTGACAAAGGATCCAAACATCCTCAATGGAGTAAAGGCAGCCTCTTTAACAAATGGTGCTAGAAAAACTGGGCTTCAACCTGCCAAAAACTAAAGCTGGAACTATCTCTTTCACCATGCACAAAAGTAAATTCACAATGGATACAAGACTTAAACATTAGAACAGAAAAAATAAGCCTGCTGGAAAACAGGTTAGGTAAAACTCTTGGAGACAATGGCTTAGCGAGAGACTTTATGAATAAAACCTCTATAGCACAAGAACTAGCAGAAAGAATCAACAAATGGGGTCTCATCCTACTGAAAAGCTTCTGCATGGCAAAAGAAGTTACTGGCACTGCTAAAAGACAACCAACGACATGGGGAAAAAAATCTTCACTAGCTGTTTATCAGACAAAGGGCTATTATCTACAATATATAAAGAACTTAGACAGATCAGCCTCCTCATGTTCAAAGACCCAATTCAAAAATGGTCTTCTGAAATGAACAGACACTTCTCAAAGGCAGAAGTCAAAGCAGCTAAGAAGCATATGAAGAAATGCTCAACGTCACTGGTCATTCAAGAGATGCAAATGAAAACAACACTGAGATTTCATCTCACTCCACAAAGAATGGCCGCTATTACAAAATCAACCAACAATAAATGCTGGAGATGCTGTGGGGAGAAAGGAACCCTTCTCCACTGTTGGTGGGATTGCAGCCTTGTGCAACCATTATGGAGATCCGCGTGGAGATTTCTCAGAAAACTAGGACTAGGGGTCCCATTTGACCCTGCTATCCTTCTGCTAGGAATATACCCAAAAGAATTTTAAAAATCACATTGGAAAGACAGATGTACACCCTTGTTCATAGCAGCTCAGTTCGTGATAGCTCAATCATGGAAACAACCCAAATGCCATCAACTGGAGACTGGATAAAGATTTGGTTTTTTAATAAAATGGAGTATTATTCTGCCATAAAGAATGACAAGATTCATTCATTTATGTGCAAATGGAGACACCTGGAGGATACACTAATAAGTGAAATAAATAGATCACACATATGCAAATACCAGATCTTTTCTTTGATATGAGCACCTGTAGATGCAAATGAGCTCTAGAAGGTATGACAGTTTTTGTAGAATGGGAAATCCAAAAGAAATTTGGTGTGGGAATGTAATGAAGGGGAGGAACAAATATGATTCTGAAAGAAAATAAAAGAGTATGTGTATAGGGGCTGGGGAGGTGTGGGTGGGTAGGGATGTGGGTATAAATGAGAACCAACTTGTGTCATATACTGGTACAAATTTCCCAATGTTGTGTGTAATTGTGAGATGTATGTAAAGTGTACCAATAAAGAATTCAATTTTAAAAAGAAATAAATTGAAGAGGAAAATGAGAATAGAGGAGTTAGAGAGAGAAAAGTATTTTTAATAAAATTGACCAAAAGGGTTTAATTTAAAAGTGCAGTCTATAAAAGAAAGTAGGAAGAGATGACCTATGTTTTGAATCCATGTGACAAGGGGAAGTACTGAGAAGAAGAGAGGTGTAATGTGACTCCAGCAAAGTGAAGAAAAGAAAGAGGAGGAAAAAAGAGGAAGAAAAGGAGCATGCAAGAAGAAAGAGTGGATGAGAGAAACAGGATGGGCATATAAAAGAATTTTTTTAAAAAGGCAAATGAAAAAAATGTATCAATTACAGTGGAATGATCACCAGAACCTTCTGTAAAGGGGAAAGACAAGTGATACTGGATCAGGAATACACTCTGTTCATATGAGTGCATGCATGTTCTTGATAATTAAAAATTCACGATCCATTTAAAAGATATTTACACTTTTTTCCTATTTTTTTATTTTTTATTGGTACATTAACACTTTTTTTTAAATATCCTACCAAAACAATGGATTCAGAAATATTGATGTTGTCTAATTTTCTCTTGACCCATCCTGCAGACCGTCCAGTGGAGTAAACGATGAACTCGATCTCTCAGGCAAAACAGAAGATGCAAGTTCAGGGCTGTGCAAAGAGGAAGCAGCTGGCACCCCAAGGCTCGCTGACCCGTGGCCTGGGGAGGTTTTTGTTCGAAGCTGAAACACTGTGGGAAGGTAGTTATAATATTGCTGACAGTAATAACTTCCCACATCCTCAGGCTGCACGCTGCTGATGGTGAGCGTGAAATCCGTCCCAGACCCACTGCCGCTGAACCGCTCTGGGACCCTGTCTTCCCGGGTGGATGCCCAGGAGATGAGCAGTTTGGGAGACTGTCCCGGTTTCTGCTGGTACCAGGCTAAGTAGTTCTTTTTGTTACTACTGTTTAGAAGACTCTGGCTGGATTTACAGCTCATGGTGACCCTCTCTCCTGCAGACACAGCCAAGGATCCTGGGGACTGTGTCATCACAATGTCCCCACAGACACCTGCAATCAGGAATAAATAATGGTTATATATACATATACATGTGGTGTTTTCATATAAATATTGCATTAAAATATTCTGTCTATTGCTATTCTGCATCCCCATATATTTATGTGCAAAAGATATTTCTCTGAAGGGTGGAACTTTGCAACTTCTCACCAGAGACCCACAGCAGCAGAGACAGGAGGACCGGGGTCTGGGGCACCATCTTGCTATCCCTGCTGGAGTGATGCAGTTCGGATCTCACTGCAAAAGCTTCTTTTATAAGATCTGTGCAGCTGGGCTAGGCTGGGAGTGACCTACACAAAGAAATTAGCAAATGAGGAAGCAAATTTCAGCTATATTGGCCTGTGAAAGTATCTGATTAAATCAAGAGTCCAAAATGTCATCATAGTATGTGCTTTTGCATGAACACAGAAGTCAATTTAGAAGCTGTTAACACTTGACAACCAGTAGATGGCATCACGAAAGGCCTTAGTTTTAAATCAAAAATATATTTAAAGGTGTTGAAGTTTACAGAAATTGTAGGCTACCTACCTTACATTAACAATTCTGGAGGAATATTATGCTAGAAAAACAACAACAAAAAGACAGGGGAAAGGGACATGGACAAGGAAGGATAAGGTAGAAACTGAGTGAAGAGAGGAGAGAAATGAAGAAAAGAAAGGACAAAATATCTTATCGATATTTTATTAACTTGAGGGTTATCCCTGAAATTCAAAGCTACTATTATTTTGAAGCTATTGTAGAACACAGGAAGCACTTGAGATCCGGTTTCCACCCCATGCATTGATTAGACTGCCAGGGAACAACCCTAAGATTCGTGCTGTGTGAATGCTGTGGACTCTCATTAACCTGGGGAGTAGAAGTGTGAACCAAGTGGAAACTGCAAACTGTCTTCCCACAGCTACTCAGAGGGTAAAGCAGAGCCTAAGTAAACTGGGAAATGGAGAGAGAACAGAACAAGTTTTCTTTGGAAAGGAATGACTGAAGACCAACACGGCCCAAGACATTTTCTCCAAAAATATATCTTTAGAATTTGTGAACTTTAAATCGCTTCTCCGCCTTTTAGCTAAGATCAAGTATGGAATTTGTGAACTTTGAATTCATTGTGAGGTAATGATTTCAGATGAGGTGCCCAAGTGAAACATCTCTAGTGAAGGCCAAGGCCATCCTAACTTCCCAAGATATCTTGCAATTTATTTTAAATGGCCAGTAGACCTCAAAGGCAGAGATTTCCGACATCCCAGAATAAAAATTTAACTTAAATATGAATGAAAAATTACAAAGAACAAAATTACTGCCCAGACTTTAGATTCAGGCATTGTAAAAGTTTAACATACATTTTATAAAGTAGATATTGCATAATAAATATAGGGAACTAAAATGTTAAGAGGAGATTGGGCAAGTGTATGTAACTGGCATCTCAAATATTATGTCCAGTGCAAATTCTTTGATGCATCTCAAAATTTTGGCATTAAGCTAGAAATATAACTGACAACAAAAATATATTTTAATTATTCCATTTCCTCAGTTGAATCTGACCATATGTTTCTTTGGAACAGATCATTTCTTGCAATGTTTGTTCTGATATCTAAAATATTAAACTCACAATTCAAGTTTCACTTAGAACTTCTAAGATATTATAATATAAAGGGAAAAATAGCCAGTAGTTTAATGAAGTTCCTCAGACCCAAGGACAAGAGTAGGAAAGATGAGGAAATTCATCCAAATCCAGTCTTAACAAGTTATTATTTCTTCTATATCTTCATTTAAATTGATAATTCAGCTTTGTTATTGCTTTAATGAGCATGGATTTCTTTTATTTCACTTACTACTATTTAAGCAGATAGAGAATAAAGACAAAAAGCTAGAAAAATCAGATATGTAGACATGACTGCTCCTCAGTATTTAGAACATATACACTCAGAAATTCTAAAATCTACATTTTACTTTATTTTTATTTGGGACCAAAGGAAACATGACAGACTACTTTTTACTTATTCTCCCACAAACCAAGTTCCCATAATACATGGTGGGTGTGTTGATTACCTGAGCAATCACAGAAAATTATGGTAAGATTTTTTTGACCCAAAACAACACAGGTTTATTCCCCCATAGCACTGGGGACCAGAAGTCTACAGTGGAAGACTGAGCAGTTCTGACCCAGAACCTTTTTACCTTGAACAGAGGGCCCAGAAGATATCAGTCCTGGATTCATATCCTAAAATATTAAAACATAGCTCATTCTGGCTCTATGAATGTGTAGAACCTCCTTCTATTCCATGGACTCATGATTGTGGCTGCCCAATGTCCATGAAAAGAATGAACAGATAGAGAAAGAATTTTTCTATGTTTATTCAAAAAAATAAAGACACAATTATTCTTAGTCCATTGGTGTTCATGATCTTATGGGAATTTTTCCCTTCAAAATGTTTTGATTGGGCTGGAGATTTAGCTCAGTGTTTCCAGTGCCTGCCTAGCAAGTGCAAGGTCCCTGGTTCAACCCCTGGTAACCACATACAACAATACCGAGTGTGGTAACTTACAGCCACTAGTAATCAGTACCACACACCACAGTGCCAGGCGTGGTTGCTCACATCTGTCATTCCAGCACTTGGGAAGGCAGAGGCAGGAGGATTGCTGAGTTCCAGGCTTGCCTGGGCTACATAGTGAGGTCAGAGCCAAGCTGAACTACAAAGCAAAACCCTGTCTCAAAAAAATAAAAAGTTTTGATTAATAGGATACAGAGAAAAAAGATGATTATGAGGGAATACTCGCCAGTTTACAAAAACCAAAACTTCCAGGAATTGCACGTTTTCTCACCTAAGGAATAATTCACTGTAAATGATAAAGAGTATTTTTGCCCCTGGCAAGATCTTTAACTTATGCACCCTTTTGATGTTTAGTCCCAAGGTTCAGGAAAAGATTTACACCCATCATTTGTTTCTAACATTCTTCTACTGCACTTGGTAACAGCAGACACCAGAAGCTGTTTAGCAGCTTGCTTCCATAACATTAGTGATGGAAAACTCAGAAAATCAATAGGTGTGAGGTAGGATCTGTTTCCTTCTCTTCCCAGGCAAGGATGCATCCAAGCAGAGTACCCTTTCCCCTCCAACAGACTGGCCGGATGCACACCACACAGTACAGATTCTGGAGCTGCCTTTAGGGACACAGCAGGGCCACTGTTTCTCCCCTACAGATCCAGATGTTCACACTGTGGTCCATCTGCCCACTGCTGTAGGAAATGTGGGCTTGTTCCTGAAGCTACCCCATCAAATATAGAAAATGTTTTATATGACTCGGTTCACATATGAACCCTCCTGCCCTGCGCTTGTCTCTTCCCACATGATGGCAGCCATCAGGGCGTGTGCATGGTGGTCGCCAAGACCGTCCCTTGCCAGATGGTGACAGAGCATGAGCAGCAACTTCGCCTTGACTGACCAGGATTCTTCGGTTTATCTTCTCTGAATGAGGTTCCTTCTTCAGCTCCTTAGCTGCTAGTGCTCTGGATCACTGGTGAAGTCAGAGAGAGGTGAGGGAGGAGAACAGCATGAGAGGGAGGGCTCTGGCCTCCCACTGTGGCCCACGGGAGGCCCCAGGTCTCATGAGAGAGCTGCAGGTCTTGTCTTCCAGGACGTGCATGAGACGTTTAGTTCTGAGGGAGCAAGGGAGACTCCAGACAGAGTGAAGGCCTGGGCTCTGCGCAGACCTACTGTCGCCCAGCTAGTGGGGGCTGATGTCAGCAAATACTTTTACAGGGTCGCTAGTGATTGCTCCTTGGGGGTCCTTTTTAAACTTTGAACATTTTTTCTTTATATATCAAAATCACAAAAATAATTCAGCCTGAACTGTATAAGAAAGAGATCATTGTGATAATGAACTTACTGTTCTCCTTCATTACTTTGGGGTACACTGGGGATGTTGAGATGACCTGGGATCTCCTCTCCCTGTCCATCCTCCTGGGGAGCTGGCTCCTGTCTCCTGCCAGTCCAATCAGTGGCTCCTACCTGGTGATGGAAGCACTGATTTGAGCCATCTTACTGACAAGCCCCGCCAGCCTGCACAGTGTAAGACTTATAAGGTTTTTAAACAGCACTCTTGGGTGCCACACAGTTCAGAGGCAGGTCAGGGAAAGATTTCACACACACAATCAACAGCCTGGAGGCTGAGAGTGCTGGGATTTATTACTGCGTCCAAGGTGCACAAGTTCTTCCCGCAGTGTTAGTCCCCACAGAAACCTCCCTGCCTGGGGTGGACCAGCGTCCTCATGGCTGCTCGTGTGAGGAGCAACACAGCAGATTGTCTGAGGCTGTGTAAGAGAGAGAGGATGAGGCACAGAAGCAACAAGCTGTGACCAAAGTCAGTAGCCCATGGTGCCTCTTCTACCAGTGAACCAAAGTCCACTGATGACCTTGACACTTGCGGTGCCTTGGCAGGACAAGTGTGGCAGAAAAGCAGAGATGATCCAGGCCCTGCTGAGGAAATGGATAAGACTGGGCGAGAGAGATTCCATAACAAGGACCTTTGCTCTGTTGACACCTGAGCAGAAAGGGGAGGACAGTGTGGGTGACTTTGTGGGTTCTCTGTGTGCCTAACAAATTCCTGGGTTTTTATTAAAGTTGGAATATGAAACAAATCACAAATATACAGAAATCACTGTACCTGAAATAACTAATACAAAGAAAATTAAGGGAAAAAGCTTACAATATTTGTATTTAAACCTGTACTTCTTTCTTGTTGTTTAACCAGTCATGGGGCAACCTCACATTCTTGTAAGACTCACCTCCAGGACACAACAAGGATCTCAGAGTAAATGGTCCCATAATTTGTCAGAAGAAAGGAAAAGTACCTACTCTGAATTATACCAGAGCATTCAATTCTTTAGGATGGATGGAGCTCAGTAGAAAATAGTAACCCAGTGGGACAGGAGGGATTTAGTGGATTTAGTCTCTTGACTGACGACTGACTGACTGACTGACTGACTGACTGACTGACTGACTGACTGACTGACTGACTGGAACCAAAGGGAAGGACATGCAGGAAGATGGAAGGAAAAAGGGGGAAATACCGAGAAAATACCAAATTTTTGAACCTATTCCTTATTATTTGGAACCAAAAATACATGTGAGCCTCTGTATAACTTCTATTCCTGAAACTGTTAAATAACACAGAAGACACCTGAGCTCCAGATCCCACCCTCTGACTAGACCAGAGACAGAAGACAGAACAGGAACTCACTCTGCACAGAGCCCTGTTTGAACTTCACAGGAGCTCTGAGAGAACTTAAGTAAGATAAGAACGAAAGAGATAATACATGTTGCCAGGCGTGGTGGCTTATGCCTGTCATCCCAGCACTCAGAAGGCAGAGGCAGGAGAATTGCTGAGTTCAAGGCTTGCCTGGGCTACATAGTGAGCTTAGGGCCAGTTTGAACTATGAAGCAAAACTCTGTCTAAAAAAAAGAAAGAAAGAAAGAAAGAAAGAAAGAAAGAAAGAAAGAAAGAAAGAAAGAAAGAAAGAAAGAAAGAAAGAAAGAAAGAAAGAAAGAAAAAGAGAGAGATAATACGTATTGTGAGATGGAAATTGTTTCTACCTCTTCAGAGGCCAATAAGCAGTTACACAAGGTACAACTGCACTTCTGGGGTCTCTGGTGCTCTCTTAAGGGGCACAGCCTTGTGCATCTTGTCATCCTTATGAACTCAGACTTTCCCAGTAGGGTCCATGCTCACCGCTGCAGAATGAATGGATGTTGTCTCTACTGTTCTGCCTCCAGATACACAGGTGGTCTTACATCACCTCACTCACAAAGAGGCTCCTCCTCTGCCCTCCCCTCTTTCCACTCTAATGCACCCACCAGGCACCAGGACTTTTGCATAGGACCCCAAGGGAGGACCTTCCTGCACCACTGAGATAAAAGCTCAACTTTATCCTGGGCTTTTCTGCTCAGCTGCTGGGGTTGCTCCTGCTCTGGATCCCTGGTGAGGACAGGGGAGAGAAGTGAGCTTTGGGCCCCAGGGCTGCCCACCACATTCCATCCACACATCAGTTCTTTGCCTCATTGCTCGGAGTGTCCTGGTCAGCTCCTTGCAAGAAAGCAAATGAGAAGCAAGGACAGCTGTTGTGCTGATGCAGAACAGCACATGTCACATGGAAAGACAGGGATGGGGGTGAGTTCTAGAGAGCCCTTTCGTGCAAGTCCTGGACCCTGATGTAAAATCAAATATTTTTGTATGTAAATGAAAATCACAACAGAAAATTTAACCTGTACGCCTTTCTGTTTAGGATCCGGAGGGATATTGTGATGATACAGACCCACCTCTGTCTGTCTCCCCTGGAGAGGCGGCCTCCATCTCCTGCAGGTCCAGTCAGAGCCTCATACACAGTGATGGAAACATCTATTTTAGATGGCTTGTACAGAAGCCAGGCCAGGCTCCAAAAGGCCTGATTTATAAGATTTCCAAACGGCATCCTGGCATCCCAGACAGGGTCAGTGGCAGTGGGTCAGGGACGGATTTCACTCTCACCATCAGCAGGGTGGAGCCTGAGGATGCTGGAGTTTATTACTGCTATCAAGATACAAAGCATCCCTCCCACAGTGATACAGCCCTGAACACAAACCTCCCTGCACAGGGAGGCCCAGCTGCCCTCTGTGCTGCTGTCTGGGGAGCAGCACAGCAGAGTCTCTGAGGCCCTGGAGGAAGAGGTTGAAGATCTCAGAAGCACAAGCTGCAGCTGAGGCCTCTGCCCAGGACTGAGCAAGGAATACAACAGAGCAACAGAGCAAGGAGGACCTGGCTCTGCTGAGGACTCTATACAGGGGGGAGGAGGAGGGAGCTGAGGTCAAGAGGATCCTTTGGGCCTTGAAAGTTCTCACTGTTTAAGAGCCTGAATAAAACCATATCAAGCACAACAAATTAATTTAGCCTAAAATGGTTAATAGGTGGAAATGACTTATAACTTTGGCACTTTATCTCAGGCTTCATTGCTATCCTGTCACCACCCAGAGGGCTATGGAGGTGACACAGTGTCCTCTCAGCCTGGCTGTCATTCCTGCAGAGCTGCCCCACCCGAGCAGAAAAGAGTTGAAAGGTCACTTCTGGGGTTAGTTCTGGTCCCAGGGCCACTGCACAGCTCACTGTGCAGGTCTCTGGCTCTCACTGACTCCATGATTATTAAAGATCTAGCTTAGGAAACAGTCAGGCCATGTCTTCTGATGAATGCAGCAGGACAAAGGGGAGCATCAGACATGAGACTCTGCATCACTATATCCTGGGGACGACCTGGGAGGATCTGAAGGATCTTCTTTGATAATATCCAGTACTACACCTACTGTGGGAAGGGAGCAAATTCTCAAAACATTTCTCACAGCAACTGAAGGCATTTTGACATGGATTTTATGGCCAACTTGCACCTCTGGTCTCCGTCAGCACTCACTAAGACCTAAGAGATTTTAGTCTTCACAAAGACCTCCACTCTAAAGCTTCTGCAGGACTCACCACCCAGGACTTGTAGGTTTAAGGTGACGTGCCTCACACCTCCACCCTATCTCGTGATGGTTGATCACTCTAAATAAACCGAGTTTCTTTCTCTTTGTGAAAATCCTCCAAGACCAATTTTACCCCAAAAACTGAATGTAGGATGACAGAATATGGACTTTGAAAAGGAGACAATTGGTACCTGTTATTCTATTCTTGTCTTTTGGGATAGTTTACCAAGTGAGTACTAAAAAGCTTCATGGAGACATCTCAAGTACTTCTGGCTGAGTCAGTGTGTGCTCACTTGTCCAGGGCTCTTGACCTCATGACAACAGTTTTGAAAGATGAACAGATTCTGGTCATATTTTAAGTCAGGACAAATACATTGGCTGACTATTTTACATGAACTGAGATGGATAAACCCAATCAAAAACTATGGTATGTTTGGATATGAGCAGCCACTAGAGAATCTTCAGTGGTCTCTACTGAGGAGGGAAGACAGACAAAAGCAACAGTGGGGAGGCAGGGGGACACAAGGACTTGGACTGGAACATATTTCAGATTTTGAGATCACACCGGAACTTCACCCAGCAATATCTTTGAGTTACAAGAATGTGGAGGATTCAAGTGTCCTGGGAAGTAATCTGAGCTGAAGCCACAAATATAGGGAGAGAAAGTGTGATCACCAGGAAATGAGTGTGAGTAGATGAGGGCAGACTGCTCCCTGCCAGGTGACCCAACTTACAGAAGTCAAGGACCAAGGAGAACCCAGTACTGGAGGCTGCAGAGTACGAGGAATAAGTGGAGACAAAGAAAGAGAAGAGACAGAGAACCAGACAAAGACAAATAAAGAAAAAGAGAAAAAAACAGAGACCCTAGAACTGGGGCAATAAATTAAGAATGTCTTTTTTAGTTCACAAATGTAAAATTAAAATGGGAAGTGACATGAAAGTGTCCTTTGGCTGCTTGTTATAAATGGTCCAAACACTGTGTCTATCGTAAAATCGCAGTTCTTTCTGGGCAGGGAACGAGTCAGATTCCTTTTCGGAAACAGTGGGCATTTGCTGCCACCTGCTGGTCAGTCTTATGCAGGGCAAGTTCCAAGGAAAGCTGCTCCTAACATTTTGGTTTTCAGTTGTCTTCAAATACTTAATCTCTCAAACTGTGATCTAGTGCAGCAAGTGCAGTCTCCTTGCAGTGACTCAGTGCACTGAAGCTGCGGAGACCCTGATGTTTCATGGGGACCGTTATTCCCTACACGCTGTTGTGCAAGGTCATTCGCTTAGTTCACCCAGCTAATCTGAGCCTGTCCTCAGGCAGTGACAGCTGCTCTGTACCGTGTAGCAGCTCTCGTGTCTTGGACTCTGATGTCACAGGCTTATTGTTCCATTCTCGACCTTTACACTGACCACAGCTAGTGAGAACGCCTACACAAGAAAATGCACAAAATTAAATAGTTGTTCAAATACATTTTTTTTTTTTTTTGGTGGTACTAAGGATTGAACTTTGGCCCTTGCACTTGCAAGATAGGTGCGGTGCCACTTGAGCGAAATCTCTGGCCATCAAATATTATAGAATGACAATATGCAACAATGCTGACTGACATTTCTTTATTCCAAATATTGATCTTTTCTACTTCGAAAACTATTTTACTAATATTGAGGTTGTTTAAAGTTAAATTTTGATATTTTAAATGTTCCAATAAGCTATCATGCTTCTGAACTAGAATAATGTGAAATCCACTGCTTATCAATAGCCTTCCTACTTATCAATCTGTAGTCCACGTAACTGGATCTAACTAACTCCTTGACAGTAAATCACACTCCACTTTAAATTTTGAACTAAGATGAATGACCCACCCATGTTTCCCTCGTGTGACCCAGGGATCAGGATCTGAAATGCAGGAATGATGTCACACAGACCGAAGTCTGCACGGTGAGGAGGAGACAGCACTGAACTGTGAGATCCAAATGTAAAGAAGCAGTTGGTAAAGACCTTCACTGTGCAGTGTTTGTCCTCCAGGACCCAGAGCCCGGGAGGGAAAGAGCACCTGTGTTCTGACCTGGGGCAGAGGCATCATGGAGCTGAAATCTGAGCCTGCTGTGGAAGTCATGGTACCACAGGTCTGAGCGCACAGGAAGCACAAACTCAGGAGGAAGAATATAGCACATTCAGAAAGCAGGAATCCATCCCCAGGAAGGTGCAAAAGAGCGGAGGAGACTTGGGAAAACACATTTACATAGGGAGCCCCAGTTCTGGGCTGTGGGTGTAGCTTGGTGGTACAACACCTGCTTAGTATGTGCTCAGCCAAGGGTTCTATCCTCATCCCAGAAAAGGATTCCTATATCCAACCCCCAAAAGACAGCTCTTGCCTGATGCCATGACACAGACTGAGGAATCTGAAGTTTCCAGTGTTCTCCACGAAAGAGCGAACACAGCAGCCCCGCTCCAGAGGGAGCCTGGGAGCTCATGACAGTGAGTTTCCACACACAGGAAACCTTTCAGCAGTTTAAACTACCTCTCATCTTAGGGGCTTTATTTCCTAAGATAACACTACTTCATATGTAGAGGAGATTAACATGGAAAAACACTGTTTATCAACAACACGTATGTGAAGCTGTGCTCCCTGGAGTGGATCTAACCAACACCTGACACCACCCTGCGCTCTCACCTGGGAAACCTGTGTCACATCTCTGTTTTGCTTACACACAGGAGCAGACTGAGCAAGTCAGGGAAACCCGACATCCACGGAGCTTCAAACTCCTCCAGGTTACTTAGACTATGAGAAGTGCTCTGTGAGACTTCATCTCTGAGTCTCTATGCCACGGTAACTGTTCCAATTTTTTAAAAAAGATTTTCATTGATTTTTTGATATATTTTATATACACTTTATGATCACAATCAACCTTGGGAATTTGTACCAGTACATGACATGACTTAGTGCTCATTTTTCCCATTCCCCTGTCCCCCAAATCCCCCACCCCCTATGTACACCACTCCAATTTAAAATGAACACAGCCCTGGGATTCGGTAGCACATTGTTTCTAAATGGACACAAAGTTTCTCAAGCCAGACATAAAATGCTGTGAATTACTCCAGATTGGAAGACAGGAAGGATCTGTGAGGTTTCTCAGGGTGACATGTGGGGAGCAGATGAGGGAGATGTGATGCTGAGATGTTGGTGGCTCTGAAGATGGGGGGAAGGAGCCACTGGCCAAGGAATACAGGAGGCCTCCAGGTGCTGGAAATGGTGAAGGACAGATTCCCCCCAGGACCCTCTCCCACACAGGACACCCCCTAAAATGGTACTTTTTTCAGTACAATGAGGCCCGTGTTAGACTTCAGATTGCAGAAGTGTAAAATGCTGGATTTCTCAAGTACAAACCACTGAGACAGCTCTTCAGTTTACACTAAAAATAGACAAAGAATGCAGAAATCTTCAGTGAATTTTCCTGTAGGACCTTCCACAGTAGAGGATCTAGGAACAATGAGCCCCTGAGTTTTCTACTGAGCCCTACAAACCTTTTCATCAGGAAGTCAGGACAGAGAGTCCCTCCGCCAGACAGACAGAGTGTGCGAGCCCAGAGCTTCAGGCCAGCCAACAGCTGCTGGGGCGCTAAGAGGAGTTCTGTGCCTCTGGCTGAATCAGGGGAGGAGGATGTCGTGACGGTGCTGAGAGGGACGAGGCTGATGGTGAGAGTCGCAGCTGACGCAGGCTCACTGCGCTGGAATGGTTCAGGGATCCATGATGCATATGTGATACCTGGGTAGATGTCCAGTGGTGGCCAGTTTAAAAGGTGGCCTCAGCTTCTTCCCCTAGCAGGCAAAGCACTTCTCGTAACTGCTGCTCTGCACATGACTCGCTGGACAAGGAGATGATGCAGACTCTCTGTCCAGCAGCTGCATCCAGGAAGCCCACAGGCACCCACAAACAAGAGAATATATGAACACACACAGATACTTTATCACATAGTGAAAGGCGTCATTGAAAGTGTTCTTTCTGATGCTAATCAGTTGGCACAGAGTAGGCTTCCTATAGGAAACAGTTATTTCCCACTACATTGTAAAGTTCTTGTTTCAGCCCTGAAAACAGTGCAGCACTTTTTTTCTCACCAGACACAGGAGCAACACGACAGGAGGACCTGGCTCTGAGGCACTGTCCTGCTGCGGCTCCCTGACTCCTGCGGCTCCGTGCTCAGGGCAAAGCCTCCTTGGTGAGACGAGAGCAGGTGAGCGGGGCCTGGAGGGGCCTGTGCCCAGGAAGCAGCACATGAGGAAGCCAGCTGCACGGGCAGTGGATGGAGAAAGTGTCTGATGTGAACCCGGAGCCAACATTATCACTGCAGACCATGTATTTATAGGAAGAGACAGGCACAGACTTTACATCGGAAGCTCCCATATAACACACCACGAGGAGATATACACAAGTCTTTACTTTTCAACCAAAAATAGATATCAGTGAATTGAGATTTACAGGAATAGTAGCCAAGCTACACCAATCGATAAGCTTTGTGAAATTATGCAATATTTAGAAAAACAACACAAAAAAGAAATTAATAAAATAACAGATTAACGGGAAAAAGGAAGGGATGTGGAGGAAGAGGGAGGGAGGAAATAACAAGAAAAAATGTAAAGTTTTTAGACTCATTTATTATTTTTAATGAAATGATGTCTGAGCTCTTATGCATTCCCTGTTCCTGAAGCTACACAGCAAAATTTGAGCTCCAGACCCTACCTTTTGCCTGGACCAGAGGATAGAAGACAGAAGAGGAGCTCCCTCTGCAGAATCCATTGGAGTTTCTGTAGGGCTCAGAAAGAATCTAAATAAAATCAAAAATCAAGAGGAGAATAGAAACCCTCCTTCTCACAGCCACATAAAATTGAAAGACAGAGCTAAGTAAACAGGGAAATAGGAAGCCAGATATCCTTGGGCATCCTGGCTAGAGAACAGCACTACCAAAGACAGTGACTCCAAGATGCCTGTTTCTTGTCCTTGGGTCTGAGGAGCTTAGGCCACTTGCTATTTTTCTCTTTCATGTTATGGTTTCTGAGTAGTTCTAAATGACACTTGAATTGGACTATGAGTTTATTTTAAAATTTTAATATCAGAAAAAATATTGCAGGAAATAATTTGTTCAAAATAAAAATATGGTCAGATCAAACTGATGAAATACAAAAATTAAAACATATCTCTTGCTGCAAATAATATTCTTGCTTAATGCCAAAAGTTTGAAAGCAGTTGAACAGTTGGTGCTGGACATAATATTCTGAGATGCCAATTTTTTAT
>PVIC010043044.1:0-15575 GCA_004025085.1 Thryonomys swinderianus | reverse complement strand
AGAGTGGAATATTTCTATAGGAAACTTGGTGTGGGAATGTGATGAGGGGAAGGAATAAATATGATACAGAAAGAAAATAAAAGAGCATGTATAAAGGGGGGAGGAGAGGGGAGTGGGTAGGGATATGGGTAAAAATGAGAATTAACTTGTGGCATATACTGGTACAAATTTCCCAATGTTATATGTGATTTTGAGATGTCTATAAATTGTATCAATAAAGAATTCAATTTAAAAAAAAGATATACAGATTGCAAAAATGGCTGGGTCTTATATTGTCAGTTTTCTATAATATAAATATAATAGTATAAAGCTTTTGTTTAAATTTTTGGGATCATCATACTGAACAACAATTCATAGTAAATTAAAAAAAATGTTGGGTGTTTGAGCTTCCTGGTTGCTTGGATTTAGATGGATGACTTGTATATAGTTGTAGAATTTTGCAAAGAAGTAAACTTTATCAAGTGCCTAGTGAATATCTTACATATGCTTTTTATATTATCTCATATAATCCTTGTAACAACTCTGGAAGGTAATAGTATGCTCATTTTATAAATGAGATTTACTCAGATGAAGCAATTTGCTACATGTCATACATACAGCACTTAGTAAGTTTTAGAATGTGATTTTAATCCAGTTGTGTGTCTGCAGAGACCATGCCTTTTCTGCTAGCAGCTTCCAATTAATTACTAAAATCTCTCTGCAAGGAAAAAAGTGTTTCCTGGAATAAATTTTCTACAGAGTACAATCTGTTGAGAATGGCAGACTTTCAGGTACCATAATCCCACGACATGAAGAATGGTGAAAGGCAAGATAAACAATTACTGTTTTTGAACAATAGATAACCTCATATGAAACCAGATAGATATGCCCTATTGAGAAAGAATTGGACTGACTCTAAACCAAAGTATTGAGCAGCATCACTATTTAGGGCAGACACTAATATAAATGAGCAGAGTACAGTGCCTACAGATGGAACATCAGAAATCCCTAGCTTATCTCATCATAAAATCCAGTAGTATCCATGGTAAGCCGCATCTTTGACTAAAGGAATACAGTATTCACAGAAGCACAATAGCCAGCCAATCTGAACTGTTCTGGGATGCAGTCTAGAGCCATATTGCATATGTTTGGTGTTCAATGTAACCACTATTTGTAGTTTCACTGGTCAGTTCTTGTGGCTGCACTCCTCAGGGAAGGGGAGCCAGACTGCACCCTGATCCTTACCAAGCCCTGCAGAATTATTTCTGGGAACGGCAGTATATGATGCCACCCATCTGCTCCTTCAGCCTTTTCTTTTGTTTTGTTTCTACAGGGACTCAGAGCTAAGATTTTTTTTTCTTTGTAAAAAATTTATTGAATTTATCAGTACACTCTAGATGAAATTTATCTTCACATTTATCATTGAGCATTTGTACCTGTACATGATGTGTTGCGATTCTTTTTCTTTCTTCAGTCTATTAATGGGGCTAACCTGGTAGCTCTGATCATTTGTTCTAACAGTAGACTTTCACTGCTGTGCTCTATGGGATGAAAAGAAAGTTAGGATGACAAATCACCATTGTAAGGTTAGATGACAAATTGCCATTGTAACCTCTAACATGGTTAGCAAGTTAACACATCTCAATAACTGAAGTAATCCCTTTGATTCATGTGTATACTGCAATTTCTTGCACTTGCTTAACATTTCTCACTTTCCAAACTGTTTTTGTTTGTATTATCTCGTTGATCCCCAGAGCTGAAGACATTACCCCAGATTGTAACCATGAATGAAGGAGAATTAAGTTCCCATTAACAGAAAGAAAAGAAATGCGGTTGAGGACTTGACCTAAAACAGTGTTTCCAAACCTTGGCCAGATGTAGAATCACCAGCAGGGTTTAGAAAAAAAAGATGTGGCAACATGCACCTATAATTCTAGTACTGTGGGAGACTGAAGAAAAGTGAATATAAGTTCAAGCCCAACTTGGGTAACTTAGTGAGATTCTGTCTCAAAATAAAAAATAAAGTGGCTTAGGGATGTAGCTCATCGTGAAGGCCATAGGTTCAGTCCCCAATATCAGAATAAATAAATAAATAACTTCATACACATATACCAGTTTCCCAAAACTGACATCACTATTCAGAATTACTAACATGCAGATAAGTAAGTAAATGATCATGCTTAGGCCCGATGCCATACTCATCAGTATCCGAATTGCCATGGATGGGCTCCAGGTATTGAAAGTTTTTTCAAGTTCATCAGACAATTCTAATGTGTAGCCAAATTTGAGAATTTAAGTTTAGTGAGTTCTAGGTGACAGGAATATATTCAAATAGCAGTGTCACAGTGGTAGAGACATGAGCTGTGATTTAGGGAGTCTCATTCTCTGTAAGAGTTGGAATCATGGAACAAAATGTACTCATGACAAAGTGTGCAGATAAGAGAAAAACCAGGGCCCTGAAGACTAACCTTTGATATGTATAGCAGTTAAGGTTTTTTATCTCTTTTAATCTGGTTTCTTTAAATCCACATGGTTTTATAATGGAAAAAAACATACATGACTAATCAGAGGCTTTTGTGGAAGGAACTGTGCATGTCTCTGAAGGGATCAATGAGTGTAATTTATTTAGACTTTCAAAAAGCCTCTAACTGATGCAAAGGTTATTATGCTTCAAGTCATGTCACCATGCACCATGGAATTAGAGGATATAAAGAGACTATCTTATGAAGAAGGCTTGAAGACAGGGATAAAAGGTCATAATAAAGGCCTATCTTGTAGCTTGGGAAGCATAAACAATAGTTTCTGTAATCTTTTTCTGGTTTTATGTAACCATTTTGCATATGGCCTAAATGAGTTTTCAGTGAAGTCTGTGCAGATGATGAATCATTTAATTCAAACACCCATTCAGAGCTCTTCCACTTACTAGCTGTGTAACTCCCTGACAAGTTACTTAACCTCTCTTGTCCTGTTCCTGAAACTGTAAAATAATGGAATTGGACATAAAAGTCTCAGCTAGAAATTCTATAGATTAGCTTAGCTCAGCTCCCCTCTCTGTATCTATAATGGAAACAACACACAATCAAGTTCTTCAGTTGATTAGAGCAATGTTAGAGAATGACGGTTACCAGGTCAAGGACCAGTGAAAGCAATTGTTACACTGAATTATTCACTATATGAAATTCATTGTAACCAGATTGGCAGAGCACTGTTTCTGCCAGCCATCTGCTGTAACATAAAAATAGCTTTGTTATACAGGACCTTCCTTTATATTTGGACTTAACCTCTTCTACAAGTTTCTTAAACAATAAATTTATAAATCTCTTACATAGAATTTTAGAGTCGAGGTTCATATGATTTTAGAGGAAGAGGTCACAGAGTTCATGACTGTATTTGGTGGAAGGAAAGAGAACTATAGACAAGTGAAGTGCTTCATCCAAGATCAGACAGCAGATAAGTCACAGGGCTGTGTCTCTAGACAGCTAGTTCAGTCCTGTTCTTCTGTTGACTTACAAAGTAGTCAGACGGCCATTTGAGCCAGGTAGAGTTACCACTCTACCTGTGCCTGGTATCTATGCCTGCTATCCAACTACTTGGGAGTCTGGGGCAGGAAGACCAGGAATTTGAGGCCAGCCTCAGAAGCATAGTGAGACATTGTCAAGAAAGAAAGAAAGAGAGAAAGAGAGAAAGAGAGAGAGAGAGAGAGAGAAAGAGAGAAAGAAAAAGAAAGAAAGAAAGAGAAAGAAAGAAAGAAAGAAAGAAAGAAAGAAAGAAAGAAAGAAAGAAAGAAAGAAAGAAAGAAAGAAAGAAAGAAAGAAAGAAAGAAAGAAAGAAAGAAAGGAGAAAGAAAGAGAAAAAGAAGGAAAGAAAGAAAGAAGGAAAGAAAGATGTATAGTCATTTGAGTCTCCAAGGAATACCTATTTTTGAAGCTGTTTTGGCCACCTCTATACTGTATGTGGTTTCATAATGATATTAATGACAAGCGAATGTAATAATAACTGTTTATTGAATTCTAATATGTGCTTGGCATTGTGTTAAATACTGTGTTTTATCTCATTTGATCTTTCTGCCATCTCTTTTGAAGTAGATATTATCTCAGTCTTCATGACTGAAGGAACTGAATGAGAGAAGTGAATTAACTTGCCCAAAGTCACACAGATACTGTGGAATTCAAACCCACGTAGGAAAGTATAACACAACCCATGCCCTTTCCAGGTCCCCAGTATTTCCCAAGCAATATAACCAAAACCCTCATTCAGTAAGAGGTGGTTATGTCTTGGAAACAGTTACTTGGCCAGATAAGTTTGGGCAATTCTACATCTCATCTCTCTTTCTGAAGTCATATTTCCCATTACAACATTGAAAGAGCTGAGATATTTTCTATGAAAAAAACCTATTTTTCCTTAACCCCATGTCTCCTAAACTCTTTAATTGAGGAACTCTTTTTCCAAAACTCTTTGTTACTTTCACACAAGGCCCCTGTGCTCCTAAGAATATGGTGTGAAAAACTTGCCTTAGACCACAAAACTTCCCACTCATTTTGTTCCTCTTCAGTGACTTGCTCTAGGCCTGGCTTTCATCATCTCAACCACGAAAATAACCAGAAGATTCAGTGTTGCAGAACCCTTCCCTAGCAAGAACACATGCTTGTCACTGTGGAAATATCTTTGGTAACATGATGAAACCTCCACTTCATGGAACTTTAAGGGCCAGTTAAACTTCTGAATTGTCAGCATTTGGTGTAACTGTTTTAGTATATTGCCTTAACCACAGTAATATTTTTGAGACGTTCCCAAACCAAGCTAGAACTGAGCCATAAAAGTTTCATAGTTGATCATAACTGAACTCATGCTTGGAGACCATGGAACCCCGGAGATGAGCTTCTGCTGCGAGGGCTAGAGAGAATTCTTGGATGAAGAACTCAGGCCCTCTCATATCAGAAACACCTAAGATCAGGATGGGATGGAGAGGCATGGCAATCAATTTGTACAGACCTACCTTTTGGCCATGCTCAGAGCAGATGTTGGAATTCCAATCTGGGTTCTAAACATGGGCATTCCATGTGGTTCTCATTCAGAATTCTCACTCATCTTTGAAGCTAATGGCTTCCATCTTCTTCTAATGTACTGGGCTTAGCACACATTTGTGCATTCTTTCTGTTTTTATAGTTCTAATGGTGTGAGATAGAATACAAAATAAAATCTAAAGATGCCAAGATGTGAAGATACAGACTATATTGAAAGTTGTTTGGTTTTTTGAAATAAAAATATCCAGTCCTATATCTTCCTGTCTGCCGGTTAGGGTCTTTACTCTCCACTTTCTTTGCTCAGCAGTTGGTACTGAAGAAATGTTGGCCATGTACTGTTCCCTGGTGTGACTTCCTATGTGAAGGGAGGAAGGCATCAAAGCTGGAAGGCTACTATCTGACTAACCCAAGGACAAATAAAATGAAATGAACATTTGTGTGGAACATAATGAGGGGAAAGAATAAATATGATTCGGAAAGAAAATGAAAGAGCATGTATATAAGGGGTGGGGGATTGGGGGTGGGTAGGAATGTGGGTAAAAATGAGAATTCACTTGTGTCATATACTGGTACAAATTCCCCAGTGTTGTCTGTGATTGTGAGCTGTATATAAAATGTACCAATAAATATTTGAAAAAAATGAAATGAATGCTTATCGAATATACTATGCACATCCTTTCTGCTTATTTAGGCCATAAAAATCACTATAAGTTGAAATGCTTAGGTTTTTATACTGTTATTATGAATATTCTTAGCATGATTGATTCAACTGAAGGTTTGATGAAAGTTTGGAGTCTGAAAAATGTTGATTCACACCCCAGATTTACCACATTCTTTACTCATTTATTTGTTCATTGAACAAACACTGTAGTGAGCACTTACTATAAAAATGCTGTAGGACTAAACATACAGAGAAAAGTAATAATACATGGTCCCTGCCCCCAGGTAGTTAAGAACCTACTAAATTAGAACAGTCACATAGTAGAATGTAGCAATGACAATAGACTATTTTTAGAGGAGTTTTGATTTACAGGGAAATTGAGCAAAAACAGTTTGTGAACATTCCCTCTCTTCCCACCCTTGGCAACCTTTGATCTTTTCACTGTCTGTAGATTTGGCTTTCCTACAGTGTCATATGGTTGGAATTATACAGTTTATTCTCTTTTCAGACTGGCTTCTTTCATGCTGCAATATATATTTAATATTCCTCTGTATCTTTTTGTGGCTTGATAGTTCATTAATTTTATTACTAAGTAATATTGCACAGTATGCACCACAGTCTGGTTATCTATTCACCTATTAAATAATGTCCTGGTTGCTTCCAGTTCTTGCCAATTATGTAGTGAAGTTGCTATAGATATCTGTATATAGGGTTTCAGGGTCTTACAGCTTAAGCTCTTTTGGGTAAATACCTAGAAGCATGTGGTAAGACTTTGATGCCATGTGGTAAAATCATGTTTAACTTTTCTAAGAAGCTGTCAAACTGTTTCCCAAAATGTATGCCATTTTGCATTCCTATTAGTAATGAGAGCACCTGTTGCTCCCTATTCTCTTAAGGATTTGATATTGTTAGCATTTAAAATTTTATCCATTCTCAGAAGTATGTACTGCTTGTTCTCTCATTGTTTTAATTTGCAATTCCCTCATGACGGAAGATGTTGAACATCTTTTCATAGGCTTATATGCCAACATTGTACCTTCCTTGTAAAATGTGTATCCAAATCTTTTGCCCATTTCTTAATTGGATTTTTTCCCTGATGCCTCATTCTCTGTTCAGATCTTTGTCTCTATTCTCATTGATTTATCTCTTTGCTTATCTATGACTTTTAAGAGTTCTTTATATATTTTGGATAAATGTTGTTTATCAGATGTATGTTTCACAAATATTTTTCTTGGTCTGAGATTTCTTTTTCACTTAGTGTTTTCTCAGAGCAGTCACAATATTTATTTTTTAATAAAGTCCAACTTGTCAATTTTTTTCAGATTGTAATTTTTCTATTCTATCTAAAACTCATTGTCAAACCAAAATTACCTGGATTTCACCTATTATGTCACAAGTCTTATATGTACAGTTTTACATTTTTCATATGCGTTTCTAAGTCAGTAGAGTTAAAATGTTTTTGGGATGAGCCAGAGATTTAGCTCAGTGGTTCTGACACCTGCCTCACAAGTGCAAGGTCCTGAGTTTGATCCCCGGTAACCACATACAGTGCTGGGCGTGGAGACTCAAGCCCACCAGCAATCAATACCACATACCACAGTGCCGGGCGTGGTGGCTCACGCCTGTCATCCTAGCACTCGGGAGGCAGAGACAGGAGGATTGCTGAGTTCCAGGCTTGCCTGGACTACATAGTGAGCTGAGGGCCAGCCTGAACTACAAAGCGAGACCCTGTCTCAAGAAAACAAAACAAAACAAAAAAAATGTTTTTGGAAGGTGTAAGGCCTGTATCTAGATCTGTTTTTTGTCTTTCTCTGTTTGCTTGTGGACATCCAGTTGTTTCACATCTCTTGATGAAGGAACTTATCCTTTCTCCATTGTGTTTTTGTTTTGTTTTGTTTTTGAGATAGGGTCTCGCTTTGTAATTCAGGCTGGCCCTGAGCTCACTATGTAGCCCAGGCAAGCCTCAAACTCAGCAGTCCTCCTGCCTCTGCCTCCCCAGTGCTGGGATTACAAGTGTGAGCCACCACACCCAGCACTGTGGTATGTGGTGCTGCTTGCTGGTGGGCGTGAGTCACCACATCTGGTATTGTTGTATGTGGTTACAGGGATCGAACCAGAGACCTTACACTTGTTAGGCAGACACCAGAACCACTGAGCAAAATATCCAGTCCTCCATTGTATTATTTTTGTTCCACTGTCTAAAATATATTGAATATATTTATCTATTTTAAATCTCTATATTCTCGTGCTCACTTCAGCAGCACATATACTAAAATTAAAACTCTATATTCTATTTAATCTATTATTTCATCAGTACTACTCTGCATTAATTACTGTTGCTTTATAGTAGGTCTTGAACCAAACAGTGTCATCTTCCAACTATGTTCTAATTCCTCAATGTCAGGTTGGTTGTTCTAGGTCTTTTTCCTTTCCATATGAACTTTTGAAGCAACTTTTTAAAAATTGCATTCTTGGGCTGGAGATTTAGCTCAGTGGTTCCGGTGCCTGCCTCGCAAGCACAAGGTCCTGAGTTTGATCCCCAGTAACCATATACAATGCTGGGCATGGTGAGTCACGCCCACCAGCAGCAATACCACATACCACAGTCTCACGCCTGTAATCCCAGCACTCGGGAGGCAGAGGCAGGAGGATTGCTGAGTTTGAGGCTTGCCTGGGCTACATAGTGAGCTCAGGGCCAGCCTGAACTACAAAGCGAGACCCTGTCTCAGAAAAAAAAAAAAAAGAATTCTTTATTGGTACATTTTATAGACACCTCACAATCACACTCAACATTGGGGAATATATGACACGAGTAAATTCTCATTTTGACTCATATCCCTACCCACCCCACAATCCCTCACCCCCATATACATGTGCTTTCTTTTTCTTTTTAAATCATATTTATTCTTTTCCCTTATCACTTCCTCCTACCACATTCCCTTTGAATATGTCCTATTTCACAAAATCTATCATACATTCTAGAACTCATTCACATCTAAAGGTTATCATACCAGAGAAAAGATATGGTATTTACATATCTGTGACCTATTTATTTCACTTATTAGTGTGTCCTCAAGGTGTGCCCATTTGCATATAAATGACTCAAACTTTTCATTCATTATGGCAGAGTAATACTCCATTTTTTTAATAAAAATAAAACAAACACACATCTTCTTTATCCAGTCCCCAGTTGATGGACATCTAATTTGTTTCCAAGATTGGGCTATCACAAACTGAGCTGCTATGAACATGGTGAACCAACTTTCTGATATCCGTAAAGTATTTTCTGAGATATTGATTGCAATTTTATTAAATCGATACACCAAACTGGGAAGAAGTGACATCTTAACAATATTGAGTTCTTGTCTATAAATATGGAATATATTTCAACTTTTCAATTATCTAATTTCTTTCATCAACATTGTCTAGTTTTCTTCAGGGATGTTCATATTTTATTAAGGTGTTATGCTGTCTTTTATGGCATAGAATGTAGTCTGCCTTGCTCAATGTTCTATGTGAACTTGAAAAGAATGTGTGTCCCATTGTTAGGTGAAATATTCTATAGATGTCAATTAAATCTTGTGGATTGATGGTACTAGACAGCTCAACTCTATTTCACTGATTTTTCTATTTGCTGGTTGTGGAAAATATTGTAGGCATAGTGAACTCTTCAATTTAATGGTAGATCAGTCTCCTCTATGCCTACCTATCACTTTTTGCCTAATGTATCTTGATGCTCTTTTAAGGTACATATACATTAAGAATTTTTATTTCTTTTTGGAGTATCAGTCTCTTTTATACTATAAAATGTCTTTTTTGGGTAGAAGATTTAGCTCAATGGTTCCTACCTAGCAATGTGGATTGACCAAGATTTAGCTCAATGGCGCCTACCTAGCAAGCACAGGGTCCCTGGTTCGATCCCCAGTAACCACATACAACAATACCGGGTGTGGTGGCTCACAGCCACTGGCAATCAGTGCCACATACCACAAATGCCAGGCATGATGGCCCATGCCTATAATCCCAGCACTCAGGAGGCAGAGGTAGGAGGATTGCTGAGTTTGAGGCTTGCCTGGGCTACATAATGAGCTCAGGGCCAGCCTGAACTACAAAGCGAGACCCTGTCTCAAAAAAAAAAAAAAAGTCTCCTTTGATCCTTGATCCTTCCCTTGCTTTTAAGTATGCTTTTTCTGAAATTAATATTATGATTCTAGCTTTTCTTTATTAGTCTTGGCATGATATATCTTTCTCACTCCTTTTCTAGCTATGTCTTCATATTTACAGTGTATTTCTTATAGATAACAAATAGTTGGGTCTTATTTTAGCCACTCTTGAGTCTTTGTATTTTGACTGGTGTATTCAGAGCATTCACTATTTATATAATGTAATATGTAATAAGTATCTTATGTGTCATTATTTGCATTAATATCTACCATATTCATCATATTTTCTGTTTCTTGCTTCTTTTTCCATGTTACTTCTTTTTTCTTTTGACTTCCATTCTTTTTCTGCTTTCCTTGATTTTAGTTGAACTCTTCATGTGATTGCATTTTCTCTCTTCTCAGCATATCAATTATATTTTTATTAAAAAATCTAGTGATTATCCTACTGTTTGAGACATACATTTAGAACTAATCTTAAATTCATTTTCAAATAACATTATGCTACTTCACAGGTCATACAAGTACCTATTATCTGCCTATTCCCAATAATCTCTCCTCTCCCTTATAACATTACTGTCATTTGTTTCACATATCAATAAGCCATAATCATGGAATGCATTCTGCTGTTACTATTTTGAACAGAACTGTTATCTGACTAATCATAAATAAATTATTCCTTTTTACTTTCACTTATTCCTTCTCTAATTCTCTACCTTTCTGAATGTAAAACCACATTTCTGACTTGTATGGACCTCCATTTTTTCTGAAGAACTTCTGTTAATAGTTTTTCCAAGCCAGATATATTGGCAACAATCAATTCTTTCAATTTTTATTTGTCTGAGAGTTAGTCATTCTCCCTTTTATTGTTGTTGTTGTTCGTGGTGGTGTAAGGACCAAACCCAGGGACACTGTAACACTGAGCTATGTTCTTATCTCCTTTTGTTTACAGACAGGGTCTCACTAAGTTTTCTGGGTGGGCTTTGAACTTGTCCTCCTGCCTTAGCTTCCCAAAGTGCTGGGATGAGAGCCATGTGCAACTACATCCAGATTCTACTTCATCTTTGAAAGATAATTGCACTGGATACAGAATTCTAGCTTATTGGTTTTATATCACTGATTCGCCTCAGAAACCAAGGATTTTGAATAGAGGTAGAAGCATATAATGTTCCCTAATTTAGCAGATGAAACATAAGGGGGAAATAAAAGCCACTTTATGGTCATTTTGTGGTTGAGTCAGGACTGGAATCTGGTAGGGCAGCTGCTACCCACTAGGACCCTGATTCTGTTACAAGTTGCCCTTTTCTTCATGCCAGATAGGCGGACTGCCTACCTCTATTTATCATAATCTGTCTTATCTCAGTTTCATGAGAGTCCCAGTACTCCATAGCTGTCTGTCCTACTCAGACGAATTTGGAGGTTTTGCTTATGAAAAGACATTACGGCAACAAGTAGGGGGAGTTGGAATAATCTAGAAATGTAGCTTGTTACCATGGAAGCAGACATGTGCCAGTGAAAGTACTCTGAGTATGTAAGAATAACATTCTGAAGAATATAGAGAAAATAAATCAATATTTCTAAAAGCTTATAAAACTCAGCAGGGGTTTCTGTGTCTGCTCTGTGTCACATACTTAGTTCAACTGTAGATGAGCTTAACTCCCTGGCATTTTCTTTCTAGAAGCTGGAAAACAACAGTGACCTCAAATGAAATCGATGGTCATGATGAAGACAGAATCAAGGCTTAAGGGTCCATGTTGAAAGTCCTAAAAGTTCTTCACTGGCCGTGATGAGCTGTGTTAGAGTAGAAGGAACCCCTATATGGCCAAGCTAATTTACTCACCAGCCTCTGCAGGTGAGGCGACGAGCTCTATCCGCAGCCTCACAGATACTCTGTGCACCTTCTGGGATTTGGCAAACGCTGACCACGCAGAAGCTCTCTGAGAGTCCTTCTATGACCGAAGATGAAGTGGAAAAAGTACTTTGACCTTCTGTTTCAATAAATGCTCCTCATGCCATGGCTGTCTGGGGAGGTGGGGAATGAAAAAAATTTTATCTAGCTCTTTACCTCACACTGTGTATCAAAAATCTATATCAGATTCATTACAGACTTAACAATAAAAATGAAGAGCCAGGATGTAGCTCAGTGGCACCATGCCTGCATGGTCAAGTGTGCAAGGTCCTGAGTTTGATTCCCAGTACTCTGGAGGGGGGGATGAAATCATAAAAAAACTAGAAAATATAGGTAATTATATATTATGTTAAGGAAGGCCTAACAAAGCATGATATTGAAGGCAGTAAGCAACCATATTGGAAAGGATTATTAGGTTTAACCACATTAAGGACAGCCTTTTGCCCTCTGATCAAGCGGTTCCATTTTTAACGACACATTCTAAAACAATTTTTGGACAAGTATATAAAAAAAACACTAACTATAGAATTGTTTATAATAATGGAAAATTAGAAACAACTTAAATGTCCTCCAAAAATGACTAAATAGATACTGATACATTCATATTAAAAATTACAATGTTGACATACAGTTCTTGACATTGAAAAGACTTATCAGACATTTTGACTTTGATGCCATTTTATAAAAATAAACATACATAGAGAATTTCTAGACATGCATCAAAGGTTAAAAGTGATTATTTATGGGTACTTTACTGAGCTATTTTCCCTGTTGCTCCTCATTTTATGTACTACGTGCATGCAATATATAGGTAATGTACATGAATACTAAGGCAAAGTTTATCTCATATAAAAATATCCTCTTTTCACATGTGCATTTAAATCAAACATCCTCCAGGAAGTTCTTTTTCCTCAACTAGCCAGAATGATCCCAGAAGTCCCCTTAAGTATCTTTCTATCCAATTGTAATTTCTTTGAGGATGAAGTTCTGTTTCACTATTGACTGCCACCTTCCCTGGGCACAGTTAGTAAGGACTGGTCAGGTAGCTCTGATCCGATTTCCTCAAACCTTGCTTTGAACTTTGATATAACCATGCTAACCCTTAACCAGATGAAGTGGCCCAAACCTTGGCCAGGCCCAGCACATCTTGGCTCTCTGGGCAGGGTGGCTGCTGCAGCTGTCGTCCTGCTGCTCTTGCTGCTCTCTGACACAGAGGCAGCTCACTGGCTGGCTGGTAGCTGGCGGGAGGGGCTGGACCCTTTCTATGTAAGTCCTTCCCCACACAGCTTCCTCATCCAAGGAGGAGGCCATTCTCAGGTTAATCTGCTGCTCATCAGTGGTGTCTGTGTAGGTGTGCGTTCCTGCCAAGCCTCCATGGACATTCTCAAGAACTCTCAGTGCTGTTATAAATATAAAGGATGGGTAGCAGGAACAGAAGAGAAGGGCTGGGGGAGAGGCTGGGATACAGCTCAGTACATAGCGTTTCCCTAGCATACATAAAGCCTTAAGTTCTCAATGTCATTTGTGATTATAATGTGGATATAAAATGTACCAATAAAATCAATTTAAAAATAAAAAAGCCTTACATTCTATCTCCAGCCCCTCCCCCCACCCCCCACACAAAATACTAGGGAGAGAAGAAAGGAGAAAAGAGGACTATGTTAGAGTTGCAATTCATGGCCTTCAGTACAGAGTCCTGCTCAACTCAGCTTGAAACACAATACCTACTACGGCACATAAACTGCTTTGCCAGGAAGCCAGCACAGATATCAGGGGCTTGTGCTGTTCTGATGTCCAGGCTAGAGATTCTATTGACCCCTAATAGAGCCTGTCCTTATAGGAAGAGATCATTCTAGGCTTTACAAATGATAGAATAATATCCAAATGTTTGGTGTTCACTTTCTAAGCTACTGGGGCCACTGACAGGGGTTTGGTGTTGTACAGTATTACCTTCATGGGAGTTTGGAACATATTTCAAATACATGCATCTAAAGAAAATCAGATCCATCTATGCAATGAAGAGAATTGAGTCTGTAGGAAGGAATAAATAACTGTCTGAGACAGAACTCAACCTTGTGTCTAGGGAATGGTTGTCACCTAACTACATTAGAAATGCCTTGAGTTTTCTGACTGCCCTGTACTGATTAAAATTTCTTTCCTGAAAAGCAATTCCCAAGAAAAGACTTGTGATTTCACGGCTAATGAAACTGACATTTTCTTTAAAGTGTCCATTAAGTTATGATACATAACAGTGGGAGTGTTCGTGGCCCCCGTGTGAGTGTATTATGGTCATACTGTTTTCATAGCTAACAAATTAAGTGATGATAAGGAAGTGACTCAGAAGCAAACTGCTGTTGCTTTCCTACTTTGATGCAAACAGCCCTTCTTCCTTTCCAGCTGCACCGCAGGAGACTTCATATCAGATCCCCACCCGAATGCATAACTCTTCAACCTCAGGACCCGCAGAGTACATGGAATGCCGTCCTAAGGTTGTTGAGTTGTGCGTTTCTGGGCATTTCATCTCTACAGGGAAGTACCAACTCCCTCACCCCAAACACCGATGCTGCAAGATTTTTCTCCCTAGAAAAGAAACTTCCTTGTAATTTTTGTGACCACAACAGTCAAGAAACAGACTTGGGGAGACTTGATAGCTGGGAAGATAGCTTGTCAAAAACCTGATCTTTTAAGGGGCCAGGGATTTACCTCAAGTTGTACCGTGCCTACCTTGGAAGCAAAAGAGCCCAAGTTTGATCCCCAGTACTGCAAAAAGAAAAAAAGAAAACCCTGACCTTTGGCTGCGAGGCACCCTTAAATTTGCAGTATGTCAAGGGTTCCTTTCAGTGAGGGTCTGTCCTAGAGAAAAAACACTTTCTGTTAATTTCCGGTGATTTACTTTTCTATTTTCTTTTTTTTTTTTTCTAATAGGACCAGTCAAAAACAAGAAAAAGGGTAAGTCATGTCATTTCTAAAACTAGAAGACAATCGCTTCTCGGCCTTTTGGCTAAGATCAAATGTAAAACTAGAAGACAAAATTTTTTTTTTGAGACAGAGTCTCACTTTGTAGTTCAGGCTGGCTCTGAACTCACTATGTAGCTCAGGCAAGCCTCAAACTCAGCAATCCTCCTGCCTCTGCCTCCCGAGTGCTGGGATTATGGGCATGAGCCACCACACCCAGCTAGAAGACAAAATTTTAAAAAACATTTTTGCACACTGATTGCCCATCATTTTACTCAGTCATATGTGATCTCTATGACTATTGTAGTTTCCAAAGAGCAAGGAATTATTCTTTAGTGATGATCCATGAAAAATAGGACTGATTCTCTATTAACATAAAAATTGCTTTTGTTTTCTTTTCTTATTCCCTTTTCTGTACATTTGAATATCTCTCCCTTTCCACCACTCTTCCTTACTCTTACCCCTTTTTTCTCCTTTTCCCCTCTCTCAAATCAGCGATCAGGTTTGAATGAAGCCCAGAGACAGCCTATGACAGAAAGACTTTACCTATGGAGAGATATCAATATCTATCAATATCTCATTTCTTGGCCTAAAAGCTATTTGATTTCCCAGATACTCAGAAAAGGTATTTCTTGCTTTAGGAATTCAATATAGTTCTTTCTATTATTGAAATAATAGTCTGCAGTGTTAATTTGGTCTTCTTCTTCCTCTTCCTCTTCTTCTTCTTCCTCTTCCTCCTCTTCCTCCTCTTCTTCTTCTTCTTCTTCTTCTTCTTCTTCTTCTTCTTCTTCTTCTTCTTCTTCTTCTTCTTCTTCTTCTTCTTCTTCTTCTTCTTCTTCTTCTTCTTCTTCTTCTTCTTCTTCTTCTTCTTCTTCTTCTTCTGTTCT
>PVIC010043043.1:0-15540 GCA_004025085.1 Thryonomys swinderianus | reverse complement strand
AAAAAAAAAAAAAAAAAAAGGTTTAAATTGGGGAATGCAATTACAAAGAGATTCCAGGGTCTTTCCTGAGACAGGGTGTTACTATATACTCAGGCTAACCTTGACTCCTGGGCTCAAGCATCTTCCTGTCTCAGCCTCCCAAATGGTGGGGATTATAGGTATACATCACTGACATGACTTTTTTTTGTTTTGTTTTGCTGTACCAAAGATCAAACTCAAGACCTTGAGTTTGCAAAGTAGGCGTGGTGCCACTGAGCTAAATCCCTGACCCTGGTTTTGATTTTTTACTTTGACCTTGTAAATTGAGAAGAATTTTTTTAAAAAGAGTTTTAGAAGAATCATACAGTTGTATATTCATTCCATAAAGAGAAAAATGAATCTATCTTTAAAAAATGGTTAGACAATATAAATGTTCACAATATATATATACAAAACAGTTTGTAAGCCTATAAAAAAAACTCAAAAAACAAAAAATAAGTAAATAAAACAAAACAAAACAGAGAGGGGCCGGAGGGTTAGCTCAGTGGTTCCGGCGCCTGCCTTGCAAGCGCAAGGACCTGAGTTCAATCCCCGGTAACCACATATAATGCTGGGCGTGGTGGCTCACACCTGTAATCCCAGCACTCGGGAGGCAGAGACAGGAGGATTGCTGAGTTCACGGCGGCTTGCCTGGGCACCATAGTGAGTTCAGGGCCAGCCTGAACTACAAAGCAAGACCCTGTCTCCAAAAAGCAAAAAAAAAAAAAAAAAAAAAAAAAAAAAAAACCAGAGAGATGGCAAGGTGGAAAAGACTTAGCCTACTGTTGCTGGATTAAATGTGGGTGGTCTCTTGAAAAGATGGTGAAACAGTCTTCCCTAGAAGCCCTGAAATGAAAGCCCGCTTCCCGGGGGGTTGGTGTCAGTGAGACCCGGTCAGCGAGACCCACATGGGCTTCTGACTTATGGAACAGAACGGCTGTACTGCCAACATCTGGGTGATCTGTGAAGCAGCGATAGAGCACTAACAACCACTTTTCCCTGACTCACAGGAAGCATTGAGTCAGTGGATGAAATTACTCTTTTTTTTGTCCTAGAAGCTTTGTCCCTGTGATGCCGCTAGTACTCCAGCAGCAGCAGCAGCAGCAGCAGCAGAGAACCAGCTGAGGGGCCCAGCCAGCCTCTCCGAGACTCTGTTAGGTAAACAAGTTCAAGAGCCACTTGACTGGTACATCAGCCACAGTATCAAGCAGCTGGACACGGTGAAAGATCACTGGGCAGTGAGAGCAGGGATTCATCTCATTAGCCACCAATCCTCAAAGCAATGCCTGCTCTTTTTTTTCTTGTGGTACTGGGGACCAAACTCATGACCTTGCTCTTGCGGGTGGCAGCGGTACCACTGAACAAACTGCCCGGCACCATTTTTCATTCTTTCTTTTGTGGTACTGGGGATTGAACTCACAATCTTGCGCTTGGAAGGCAGGAGCAGCATGTGCTCCTTCTGGGGAGTGATCCCGGGAGAGGCCATAGCCTGAGGAACACTGTGACCCTGGAGGCTTGGGAACTGCAGCACAGGCACCGACACCTGGGCCCGATTCACCTCTGCAAGATCACCGCAGAGCCGGAGCCATCGCAGTGAGCCGCACGGAGCGGGACCTGGCAGACTGTGCAGGGTCAGTCACCGGATCCCCGCGTCTGCCCCAGCCTGCCAACCCGGAGCTGGGCCCCCTGCATGCTCACCTGTTTCTATATCGTTGGCATTGGCGGAGTCTCTCAGCCTCTTCAGAGCTGGGAAGAGAATAAGAGATGCCAGCTGTTGATTTTTATTAAAAACACAAACAAACAAACCAAAAAACACATCACCCTGATGAAAGAGACAGTGCATGGCTTCCAAGTCTTCCTTAGTCACCCACCCTCCAGGGACCAAGCACTAAGGGAAAAGAAGGTGCTGAGACCCACGACCAGGAGAAACCTGAACTCCTGGAAGGGGGAGAAACTCGATCCAGGCTGTGAATGGAATGAAATTATAGCAAATCTGACTTTCTGGAGCTAAATCTCGTTTCTGTCACTTGTAGTAGCCAGAGACTTTGAGACCAGACAGTTTAACACCTTCAGGCCTCAGACAATCATCTGTAAAACCAAGCTGGGTTATTCTACCAGCTCGGTGTTGGTGCAAAGATAGAATGAGATGATTCACTTGTGAGCTGATCACACCAATAATCTTTCCACCTCCAAAACAGGTCATTGCCAAATGACTTTTCTCTAAATTTAGTAATTTCTAAGCAGAAGCTCTTTTCCCCTCTCTCTTGATACAACCTCTATATGAAAGCTAATAGAAAGCAATGCTTTTAGCCTGGTGATGGCCGCAATTCCAGCACTCTGGGAGACTGAAGTAGGAGGACTGCAAGTTCCAGCCCTATTTGGGCAACTTAGTGATTTAGTGGAAACTTTAAAAAAAAAAAAAAAAAGGCCGGGGCATGGTGGCTCAATGCCTGCAATCCCAGCACTTGGGAGGCAGAGGCAGGAGGACTGCTGAGTTCCAGGCTTGCTTGGGCTACATAGTGAGCTCAGGGCCAGCCTGGACTACAAAGCGAGACCCTGTCTCAAAAAAAAAAAAAAAAAACAGGCCGGAGGGTTAGCTCAGTAGTTCCAGCACCTGCATCACAAGCACAAGGTCCTGAGTTCGATCTCTGGTAACCACATACAATGCTGGGGGTGGAGACTCAGGCCCAACAGCCATCAATACCACATACCACAGTGCCGGGCATGGTGGCTCATGCCTGTAATCCCAGCACTTGGGAGGCAGAGGCAGGAGGATTGCTTGAGTTCGAGGCTTGCTTGGGCTAGAGTGAGCTCAGGGCCAGCCTGAACTACAAAGCGAGACCCTGTCTCAAAAACAAAATAAAACAAAACAAACCAAAAAAAGCAATGGCTCTCCAGGCGTGATGGCTCACGCCTGTAATCCCAGCACTCAGGAGACAGAGGCAGGAGGATTGCTGAGTTCCAGGCTTGCCTGGACTACATAGTGAGCTGAGGGCCAGCCTAAACTACAAAGAGAGACCCTGTCTCAAAACAACAACAAAAAACAACAACAAAAAAGCAATGGCTCTGTCATCCAACAAACAGTTAAAAAATTGCAAGTCGGATGTAACGGTTCCTTCTATCTATATAGGCTTTTATGGTTTACACAGCACTTTAACTTTCTCCTTTCATCTTCACATCACCAAGACTTGGGTGAATCACAGCTAGTCTGAGAAGCGACCCTCAAAGTCCCCACTTTGATCTCTCCGGACCTCCCTTTCCATGGCATCCATAAAATGTGGAAGACAATATGGTAGCAAGAGGCTTTCCTGTGCTCTGATACTGGCAAAGCAACATTCTTTTTTTTTTTTTTTTTGTTTTTTGAGATAGGGTCTCGCATTGTAGTTCAGGCTGGCCCTGAGCTCACTATGGTGCCCAGACAAGCCGCGGTGAACTCAGCAATCCTCCTGTTTCTGCCTCGCGAGTGCTGGGATCTTTTTTTTTTTTTTTTTTTTTTTTTTTTTTTTTGAGACAGGGTCTAGCTTTGTAGTCCAGGCTGGCCCTGAGCTCACTATGTAGTCCAAGCAAACCTCAAACTGAGCAATCCTCCTGCCTCTGCCTCCCGAGTGCTGGGATTACAGGCATGAGCCATGATGCCTGGCACTTCAACTTCCTAGGTAGTCTTGGTTGTAAGACAGTCTCTCAGTCTGTTTTTCCTTCAGCAAGACGGAAAAAATTTCTACCTGTCTGAGTTCTTGTGAAGATTACACATGATCCAGTGTCTAAAATCGGAGATCTGATCAAGAGGGTCAAATGGCAAACCCTAGCTGGGTGTAATGGCACACACCTGTAACCTAGCACTCTGGAGGCTGAGGCAGGAGGATTGCCTCGAGCATGCGGTGACACAGTGAATTTAGGGCCAGTCTGAACTACATAAAGAGGGTAACTTGTCTCAAAAACCACAACGACAAAAAAGCAAAACGGTAATCGCTAGGCTAAGTAACAACACTGTAGGCAGGTGTTGGCATTGATTTTCTCTCCGTACTAAATTCTACACAAGCTATATACCCATTTCTAGTCACACTGCTTTTCTCATAATTAAAGTCAAAGCAAATGAAAAAGATCAGAAAACATCCAAGAGTGTTTAGCACGTAACAAATACAGGATAACAGCTACACATTTAGCTTTTGCAAATGGGAAGGGGACCAAGAGAGGAAGGGCGGGCAGACACAGAAAGAATCAACATGTGTTATGTTCTGGTACTAACTCCCCAGGAGGAATGCAATCATGAGGTACTGCAAACAAGTGCAATACTAAAAGTACCTATAAAAAATGGCTGAGCATGCAGTACCTTACTTAACTCTTCCACTATTCCTGTAAGGCAGGTACTGTGCCCATTTTACAGATGGACAACTAAGCCTCAAAGGACTTAGTCTGCCTATAGGCTAAGTGTGTTAGAGTTGAGCCCAGGATTCTCCATTTAAACAACTTGGCTACTGAATCTAGCCTCCCCTCTCTCAATACCTGGTATTAGTATCTAGTGATAAACACCACAGTCATGGAAAGTTTCTACTCAGGAATTACCAAGTGAAAGAAGCCTGAAATGTCTGGCTTCGAACAGGAAGACTTAAAAATAAAAATTCACGGTCCTTAGCAGCTATCACAGTAGTTACTATCCCTGGAGGGAGACGCAAAGATCACTCTGGAGGACCCGGGCCGAGCGGGTCAGGGAGCTGGGCTGGTCCCCCGAGGTCCCCGAAACCAGGGATTGCGGGCCGCTCACCGTGCACCTCTTTGCCCGTCGGCCCGAGCCGGTGATGGGGCCTTGCTGCGCGCCTGAGCCGCCCGGCGGGTATCTTGCAGCGCAGCTCATCGCGCGGCTCGGCATCCTGCTGCCACAGGACATGGAGGTAGCGCAGCGGGGACTGGGCTCCTCCAGATGCCCGGCCCGGCAGGCCCGCGGCGCCACTCAACGCGGACCCAAAATCGGCGAAGGAGAAGAGGCCCTCAGCTTCCGTCAGAGGCTCAGGCGCCACCGCGCACTCGCCATCCGAGCTTGAGCGGCCCGAGCGCGACTCCTCGTCCGCGCCCCCGGCGGCGGCTGCCATGGCAACGTCTCCGCGTAGGCCGGGCCGCCGGAGCCTCGTTCCCGGCAGACCAACGGACCACTTTTCTCCGCTTTAAGTCTCGCTGTCAACGAGCAAGCAGGCGGGCCGGGACTGCAACCACGGCAACCTAGCGGTGGGCGGACTCGTGAAGCGAGCCGGAGCGTTAGGACCAATAGGACCATTCCAGTTTAGATTTTATAGCCAACCTGAAAAGAAGAGTATACTACGAGCAAAACAATTGGACAGAGTTTTCAGCAGTGTGACTGATAGACAAAGAAACCAATCAGAAATTGAAATTCTTAATGCCGCGCCCTATTTCTCGCTACCGGAACCAATAAAACAGCTGAGTTTTAAGACCTTCTTTTTTCTATTTCTCTCGTCGGATCATGGGAAAGACAACTGACAGTTACTCTAGCCAATCACATTAAGATGATCTACAACCAATCACGAAGGAAAGTGAAAAAGCCACACTACGTGCTGGTACAGATGTGTTTTAAATGAATGACTGGAAAGAAATTAACTTCCCACAACATACATAGTGTAAATAGGAAGAGGACAGCATATTAAAATTAGAGCTATTACTACGAACTATGGAGTAATAGCTTTTAAGCGCAATACCTTCTCTTTCGTTAGGGTTTTCCTGGTAACCCCAGTGCTGATCACTGTTTTACAAGAAGTTTTAATTGACGTGATTACATCAGAGCAACACTTAACCGAGAACCAGTGAGAAAGGTAACTCAGGACACACGATCGGACTAGGTGCCCCTAATATGCTTTCTACTCCAGGCAGAAGTCAGACCGGGAAACAAGTGTTCCCGCAGAGCACTTCAGGATGAGTTTAATAACTTCTCCCCAGTGTGCTTCTCACATCCCTGAACCCCATAAACACTTGTATAAAGTAGACAAAGAATATTATTCCGGTTTTATAGATAAGCTGAAGCTAGAGCGATAAGAGACCCGTCTAAAGCTGTCCTCTTATGGCAGCGGTCATCCTCCCCTTTACAAACAGAAATCTGTCCTCCACAGTCGCTCCATACACAGCTAAACTGTAATCTTTCTTTTACAATTGGAACAGCACTTCCAGATTTTGCAGCGTTAACAGAACTTCTTTGTGAGGATTATTATGGAGAAAATGCTAATGTTTATCTCAGCCTTCCTCCTCTGCCCCATTATTTTAGATGGCTAATTTAGAAAATATTATAAGACAGGAAGGGCCGGGCCCTCAGCACAGGTGGCCAATTTTCTAAACACTAGGATTCAAGAAAAAGAGGAATTATACCCACTTACTTCTGCTAGGGATGAGCAACAGTGATTGATATTCTAAATAGGTATAAATCACCTTGGGTGGGGGGACCAAATGCTCTCTTGCCCTTCCTTCCCGGAAAATTCTCATTCATTCCGGGTACAGTTGCTACTTGACTTGCTTCCCATTTGATCCTCATTGAATCAATATTACCTAAGGAACTATACTTGTACTCTTATTGGTTGACCATAGTTTGTCCCACCTCATACCCACCTTTTGATTTCCCATTGGATCAATATTACCTAAGTATCTATACTTGTAACTTTTTTTTTTTGAGACAAAGTTTCACTTTGTAGTTCAGGCTGGCTGAGCTCACTATGTAGCCCATGCAAGCCTCAAACCCAGCAATCCTCCTGCTTCTGCCTCCCTTGTGCTGGGATAATAGGCAAAAGTCACCACACCCGGCACTGTGGTATGTGGTACTGATTGCTGGTAGGTGTGAGTCATCACACCTGGTATTATGTGTGGTTACTGGGGATCAAACTCAGGACATTGCACTTGCTAGGCAGGCGCTGGAATGAGTGAGCTAAATCTCTGGCCTCACCTTGTGGTTTTGCTCAATAAAATCCACTTGAGAAGTGGGGTTGATGGGCCACCCACTTTTAGGACCCCCTTTTGTCTCTCTTAGAAACTGTCTTTCTCTCAACTCTTTTTTTTTGCTTTTTGAGACAGGGTCTCGCTTTGTAGTTCAGGCTGGCCCTGAGCTCACTATGGTGCCCAGGCAAGCCGCCGCGAACTCAGCAATCCTCCTGTCTCTGCCTCCCGAGTGCTGGGATGACAGGCGTGAGCCACCTCGTCCAGCATTGTGGTATGTGGTGTTGATTGTTGGTGGGCGTGTCTCCATGCCCAGCATTATATGTGGTTACCAGGATCGAACTCAGGACCTTGCGCTTGCCAGGCAGGCGCCAGAACCACTGAGCTAACCCTCTGGCCCCTTTCTCTCAACTCTTAACCTCCACCGTTCCTAGAACTCATTCTTTGATTTCAGAGATCACAAACTTGACATGTCAGATGTCTAGCAGATTGGAAGTATAATATTTGCTTTATATTATTTGGAAGTCCATAGATTATATTCCTTATATCACCACAACCTATCAGAACATATGCCAACTCCACTTGTAGCTAGAAAGAAACAGACATTGACCATGTGTGATATCAAATGCTTGGTGTACCTTACAGCCTTGGTGGGTTAATAAGCAGGTAATTCATTATTTTCCTTTTTCAGTGCCAGGGCCCAATTCCAGAGTTTAATACATACTACGAACCTTCCTAACACTGAGCTGTGTTCCCAGCCCCCAGGTAGATATTATTATGCCCACTTTGCAGATCGGGAAACAGAGGCTCTGAGATGTTATGCAATTGGCCTAAGGGTACATAACTGAAAAGTCAAAGAACTGGGTGCACGTAATCTTAGCTACTTATGAGGCCAACACAGGAGCACTGCAAGTTCAAGACTAGCTTGTGCAACTTAGCAAGATGCTGTTTTAAAATAAAATGAAAAGAGGACCAAGAATGTAGTTTAGTGGTTCAGCACTTCCCAGCATGCTTTGAGGCATTGGGTTCTACTGCGGGGAAAAGAGCTGAAGAGTAAGATTTGAACCCAGGCCTGTCCTCTCCACCATAGCCCTGTCCAAAAATATGTTGGAAGCCTGGCTCCACGGAATTCAAGAATCATGGGGCCATGATTCCATCTAACTCATCAGTAGTTCCATCTAACTACTGATGAGTACTCCCTGAAATAACTTTAGTATTCATTCTTCTCCTGGATAACCTTGAAAATAACCTTGAAAATCATCTTCAGCAGTTCAGTTTCTTTTCATGGGATCAAGGGTGCACAGACTGTCTGAAGTGAACTCTCTCCACATCTCTAGGTGTAGCTGCCCACTGAGCTAATGGTGGGCTCCAAACAGCTCATTCTGGCTGTCAGGACCCCTGCAGATTTGAACCAATTACCTTTTTCACTGTTCCTCTCTCCTTATCTGTGGATCTGGTCTTTGAGGCATGTGCACCCAAAACCTCTGGATTTAAAGCTGGGTGCACACCTATAATTCTGAGGCTGAGGCAGGAGGGTCACACAAGTTTGAGGCTAGACTGGGCTAACAGTGAGTTCAAAGGCAGCCTGGACCCTGTTTCAAAAAATAAAAACAAAACAAGATTGATACAATTTAAGATATGGTCAAGAGCAGTCTGTTACTTCACTGGTGTTTTCTTTTGTTTGGTTTTGTTGGACACAGGATCCTGCTATGCATCCCAGGCTGTTATTGTACTCACTAGGTATCCCGGGTTGGCGTCGATGTTACAGGCTCCTCTTGCTTCAGCCTCCTATGTGCTGGAATTCTGGCTGTGCACTACCATGCTGCAGTTGACTGGCCTTTTACTATCTAATGGGCTTTGGTTTAAATTTTGCTTTATGATTCTGTATCAGATGTTCTGGGAGGCTGCTTCTAGTTCTAATTTGTAAAGTACAACTGCAAGAAAGGGGGGGGGAGGTCCTGCTCAGGACAGAGAAAGCACCAGGACGGTGGGTGACAACAAATCGACCACTCACTCTGGCAAGTAGAGCTTGAAACCACCCCAGCTGAAGGGCCGCGGCTGACTGCAAAATAAAACTAATGACTTTCTTCAGTCAGAGAATTTCTACCTTCAGTCCCCAGGTAGAAGACAATCAAGAGAAACACGGCAGCATTTTGGCAGCTAAATCCTCTATTCCGGGAACTTTGATCTGCTCGGCTTTTTTCCCACCCTTTGAAGTTGTGCTTCAAACACCCTGCAGTCAGACCTTTTAAAGATCTCTAAGGGGATTCATCTGCTCTGGGTCAAAACTGCATTTCTAAGCCGAGTGTGCTCCAAAGCAAAGGACTAAGTGTCCAAAGATAGGGTGGGACTAGAAACCAGAAGGGGAAGGTGGCTATCGTACATATGGGAGCACATGGCGGCTCAGCGAAGATGGAGCCAGAGCCATGTGACTTGAGAGCCATGACGATTTAGGAGGTGGAGCCAGTGAGTCTGCAGATGCATTGAATGTGGAGGATGAGAAAAAGACAAGGATGGCTGGGGAGTTTTGGGTCTGAGCAACTGAAAAATTGATGTCATGCTTAACTGAGAAGGGGGAACTGCAGGAGGAACAGGAGGCAGAAAGTCAGAAGCTCAGCTTGGACATGTTAATCCATCCCCTTCCAATTTGGGATGGAACTAGGGACTCCTGCATATTAGACCAGGGCTTTACCACTAAGCTACATTCCTAGTTCCTCCTTTTTTTTTTCCCTAAGGGGATCAAATTCAGGACCTTCTGCTTGTGAGGCAGGTGCAGCCCAACTGAGCTAAATCCCTGGCCCTGCTAGTTTCCCCTTTTTAAAAATTTTGGTCTTGCTAAGTCACTAAGTTGCCTAGCTGGGCCTCTGTAGTGCTAGGCACTACTATGGCCAGCTGCGTGGTTACCTTTTTAAAATTACATACCTATAATCCCAGTGCTGGGGAGACTGAAGCAGGGTCACCATGAGTTTGAGGACAGTCTGGGCTACACAGCAAGACACTGTCTCAAGAAACTAAAAATATCTTCTAACAAAACAAAACAAATATATATCCCACCCTACTAAATCCAAATATTCCCAGGTGGGTTCCTCTAGCAAGGTCTCAAGTGCCACCAGACCCAAAGGGAATTATGACAATGATGGAATCCAAGTTGAGAGAGCTACTTTAACAGCAGTATCAATAAGGGCAGGGTATTTAGCTCAAGTGATACCATGCCTACCTTGGAAGCACAAGGGGCCTGAGTTCAATTCCTGATACTGCCAAAAAAAAAAAAAAGCAACATCAATAAATACATTATTTTGCGAATTTTACAAACATCATATGACTATGTGACCACATTACTAGGGACCCTCCCTCAGGCTAGGAAAATCCTGGGGAACCAAGGGCCCTAAAGCTTCAGCTCCAATAGCTCCATGACAGTGTCTCTGGAGGTTGTACTGGAAGAGAGGAACTCAGAAAAACAGCAGGGCACAAGCCTTTGTTTGGAAAGCGCCATTTCAACTCTAAGTAGGATGCTCTGATTGGATGGTATCAGCACAGGAAGGAAGTGGCAAGGGAGCCCAAATGACATCAGGGGTCAATGCATGTCTGAGTATTGACTTAGGTAACCTGAGTGCCAAAGCCTGGAGCCCCGTTTGCTTTGATGGGAAACGCGTGGGTGCCCGGTGACAAGAAAATAAAGCAGGTCGGTCCAGAACACAGAGAATTAGTGGGAGAGTAGGAATGGGAGCCCAGATTTCACCAGATGTTGGAAACTGTAAGCAGATAGCTAAAGTCCTTGATCCCAAAGAACCCTACGAATTATGTAACCTGTGTCTGAGTTTAAAAACCCATTAACTCAACTCGGTAGCCTCCATGGGATTCAAACTACCAACTATGAATTGGACCTGCAACCTGAGCTGTTAAATTCTGTGTCCAAATTTGAGGCGCGACTTCTCAATTCTTGTGCACTATCAGGGACCGAATCTCAACTTTTACACCCAGTAAATGCAATATTTCCAAGATATTTTTCAAATTGGGAGTGGTGGCGCACGCCTATAACTGGAAGATTTAGGCAGGAGGATTGCCACGAGTTTGAAGTCAGGCTGGGCTCAACAGTGACTTCAAAACCAGCGTGGAGTATGTAGGGAGATCCTGTCTTAAAAAAAAATTTTTTTTTTCTGGCTTGGGGCAAAAGGCTTATATCTGAACCCCAGAGTAGATTCCCCAGCAGTTCGATTTTCCTTGTAAGAAGCCGGCCGGACGAAAATGTCAGCCATCTTTTATGTGGCACTTCTTCTGGTTCCTCTTTGCCTACTCTTTACGCCGAAGCTATTTCATGCTAGTATTTCTCAATTTACAACACTATTCTAGAGTCACATGATTTGGAAGACCTAGCTTGGAAAAGAGAACGCAATCTCAGTGATTTGTAGTCTCCATCCTTCCTAGCATGGCTACTTAGTTTGTCTGTGGCCCCGGAAAGGTTTCCGGCTTCCCGACAGCCCACAGGGGGACAGAACTTCCGGTCTCCGCCGTCTGGCGCACACCGCGCCAATCGTTCTTTCTCGCGGTGTTCGCGAGCGCCGCAGCCATGTCTTACCCGGCTGATGACTACGAGTCTGAGGTAACGTGGCCGAAAGCATGTGGTGGGCTCCGCGACTGGGCCAGAGGTCTGTGGATTCCGGGCCGGGGTGGGGGGGGCGGGTGAGGCGGCGTCCGAGCCTTTCCACAGCCCCCGTGGGCTGCCGTCGGCGGTTTCCGGCCTCCCTTCGCGGCCCTCATGCTGCAGCTCAGAACCCGGCCCCTCCGGTTCGGTGTCAACCTCTCCCCCCCCCCCCTTAGCGAACAGGGTCTCTTGTCCCCCGTTTCCTAAGACCGGGACGGAAGTGGGTTTTTGTGTTTCTTTTGTTTTGTTTTTGGCGGAACCAGGGATCGAACTCGGGACCTTGTGCTTGCAAAGTAGATGCGGTGCCACTGAGCTAAATCCCCGGCTGTCTTTGAGGTCTTTTGATCTGGGGTTCGGCCGGTCAAAACTCCATGGTACCCACAGCCTTTTGGGCTTTGCACCTCTCGTTGTACCCTTAACGTTGTTTTGTCATTACTTATTCTCGCAGGCATGTGAATTCCTCAGGGGTGGGGACAGTGTCTTATTTGTCTTTGTGCCGTTAGGCTGAGTTTGACACCGAGGCTGTGACAGGAGGATTTGGGCTTACTAGTTGGTGTCTCTTGTCTCTTTCCAGGCTGCTTATGATCCCTACGCTTACCCGGGAGACTATGATATGCACACAGGTGAGACCAACTTTTGTCCATCTCAGTCCTCCCAGCGACTGGCAGCCTTTGAATGTCTCAGAACCAGTTGTGACGGGTGCCTTGTAAACACTGCTGGTTAATGGTCCAGGTTTCGAGTCAGTCATTAGTTCTTGGTGGGAGGGTTGTGTGGAGCCTATTAATCAGAACTTTTTTTGTGGTTCATAGTCTCAAAAAAAGATTACTGACTTGGCGGTGGTTTAAAATATTTTTTTTTTTTTTTGAGACAGGGTCTCGCTTTTGTAGTTCAGGCTGGCTCTGAGCTCACTATGTAGCCCAGGCAAGCCTCGAACTCAGCAATCCGCCTGTCTCTGCCTCCCAAGTGCTGGGATTACAGGAGTGAGCCACCACGCCTGGCTAAAATATTTTTTTATTTTGATTGTATGTGGGGTTGTGCTGGGAACCATGCAGTGTACTGTACCACTGACCTACACCCCCAGCTTCAAAAAGGAAAAAAAAATAGTATGAAAAAATTTAAGTCATTTACATACTCATAAGTGAAATAAATAGGACACACATATATAAATACCATATCTTAAAATGAGAATTCACTTGTGCCGTATACTGGTACAAATTCCCCATTGTTGTTTGTGATTGTGAGCTGTATATAAAATGTACCAATAAAGAATTCAACTTAAAAAGCTACCGTATCTTTTCTCTGGTATGAGGAGCTGAAGGTGTAAATAAGTTCTAAAATGTATCATAGGTATTGTAAAATAGTAAGAAAATATTCAAAGGGGAAAGGGCTAGAAAAGAAAGGGGAAAAAAATTTGATGGTTAAAGGAAACAAAGATTATGTATATAGGGGGTGGGGGAATGTGGAGGGCAGGGGAATGGGGAAAAAAGTGTCATGCACTGGTACAAATTTTGAATGTTGAGTGTGATCATAATTGTATATAAAATGTACCAATAAAATAAATTTAAACAGAAAAATTTAAGTCATTAGACCAAGCCCAAATAAGTTTTCCCAGAGAGGCTTTTGAAGTTACTGAGATGTTGTCGTGACTTGGATTAATTTAGTATGTAGTATTGTGGCTCTTCTCTGAAATATTTTGTTTAATCCTTCAGATGGTTCTGTAAAGTACATAGATTAGTGTTTTCTCCTAGAGATGACAAAAGTGAGTAGAAAGAGGTTTCATAGCTTGCTGCTAGACATTTAGTTAGAAAGTGCCAGGCATTTGTTCAAAGCGTGTTAAGTACCTGTTACCACTAACTTTTTCCACAGTTTCCTTCTGCCTTAACAAATAGCTCTTCTGGGGCCTGAAGGTATGTGAGTATAAGATGGACAAGGCTCTTGACCTTAGCAACTTTTTTTTTAGATTTTATGAAACAACAGTAGGAAGTTACTTTAAGTACAGTTGCTCTGAAGAAATGGGCAATGGGATTGGTGGCAGAATTTGTACCAGTACATGACACACTTCTTTTTTTCTCATTCCCCTGCCCTCCACATCCTCACTCCCTATATATGTAAGTTTTATTTCCTTTATTAACCATCAAATTTTTTCTGGGGAAAGTTTATGTCTTGAGTACTTAAAAGAGAATTACACTGGTTTTTGTAGACTTGAGTTTGGTTAGCCAGGTGGTTGTGACCTTGTGTTCTACTGTATATGAATTTAAAAGACACTATATTTATTATATTACCCTTCAGGAGATCCAAAGCAGGACCTTGCTTATGAACGTCAGTATGAACAACAGACCTATCAGGTGATCCCTGAGGTGATCAAAAACTTCATCCAGTATTTCCACAAAACTGTCTCCGATTTGATTGACCAGAAGGTATATGAGCTTCAGGCTAGTCGTGTTTCCAGTGATGTCATTGACCAGAAGGTATACGAGATCCAGGACATCTATGAGAACAGGTACCAGGCCTTGGCTAATGTGATCTTTTTCTGGGTGGGACTAGCCTAGTGATGCAGCTCCTACAAAAGTGTGAAGAGTAACATCTTTTGGACAGAGGGTTTAGGAGCTCTTTGTTGTTCCTTGGGGCTAGGGCCCTGTCATGTATTTGTACTTTGTATTGCCAGAAAGTTTTTTTTTTAAAACTTTGTGAGACAGGGTCTTGCATAGTTTATCCAGGCCTTGAACTAACTATGTACCCCAGGCTGGCCTCTCAGGGCAATCCTCCTGCCTTGGCCTCCTATGTGCTGGGATTACAGGCATGTGCCACCGTCCCCAGCAAGTTTTGTTTTTTTTGAGATAGGGTCTCACCATGTGAGCCAGGCTGGCCTTGAGCTCCCTGTGTAGCTCAGGCTGGTTTCAAACTCATAGTAATATTTGTGCTTCAACTTCCAAGAGCTGGGTTACAGGCATGTACCACTCAGTTTTTTCTGTGTTTTGAATGAAGACTTGAGCAGGTTAATAAGTAGAACTGAAAGAGCTGGAGGAGAGATAAAGGTGGGCCTTGAGTGTAGAGGGAAATTGAAATAGCTGCAGAGGGTATCAGGAGAGGGAGAGAACAGCACAGTCTCTTGTAGGTATGAAGCAGCAGTGTTTATAGATTGTAACACCAGAGGGAACAGTCCACTTCCAAGTAAGGAGAGGGGCACTGTGCTCCAGGAGATGGAAACCATGTATTCATAGGGGTGGTGGTCAGGATGTTGAAAAACCGTTCTCATTCCAGGGAACAAATAGTATAGTTCCATGTGGCTGAGGTTTATGATACAGAACCAGGGGGTGACCTTGAAAACTTGGTGGACAACTAACTGATGTAAATGGAGTGTTTACTGCGCAATCTGAGTATCTTTTATCCAAAATACTTCAGATGAGAAGTATTTTGAATTTCACATTTTGGAATATTTACATATGCAAAATGAATTGTCTTGTCTAAACATGACTTTGCTTGTTTTTTGTACACGTAGACTCCTATAATTTTTTACAGTACTTTCAGTGTGCTTACAGTTTTGGTTTTGGTTCTTTGTTGGATGGTGGGGATTAAATTTAGGGCCATAAACACCCTAATACTTCTAATGCCTTGGCTGTACCAGTGAGCCACACCCCAGCCCTGTGATTGCCTGTGACCTGTCACATGAGGTCTACTTGTGGTGGGGCCTGTTGACGTCCAGAAGTTTTCAGATTTTGGATTTCCAAGTAGGGCTGTACTAAGAAAGTGCTTGGGGGGGCCAGAGGGTTAGCTCAGTGGTTCTGGCGCCTGCCTCGCAAGCACAAGGTCCTGAGTTCGATCCCCGGTAACCACATATAATGCTGGGCGTGGAGACACGCCCACCAACAATCAACACCGCATACCACAATGCCGGACGTGGTGGCTCACGCCTGTAATCCCAGCACTCGGGAGGCAGAGACAGGAGGATTGCTGAG
>PVIC010043041.1:0-15580 GCA_004025085.1 Thryonomys swinderianus | reverse complement strand
TCAGGCTGGCCCTGAGCTCACTATGTAGCCCAGGCAAGCCTCGAACTCAGCATTCCTCCTGCCTCTGCTTCCCACGCCCAGGGTCCATTAAACTTTATTCTGACTTACTTTTGAAATTAAGAAAAAAGTTTGATTACAAACCTTTGTACACAGGAAGCCTGCTCAGCATCTTGACTTTTTTTTTCCGGTACTGAATCCTGGGCCTTTTCACTGAGCTGCATTCCCAGCCCTTTTTATTTTTTTTTTTGAGACAGGATCTCATTAAGTCACTAGCTCGCCCAGGCTGGGCTCATGCAGTCCTTCTGCTGTGGCCCCCCAAGTGCTGGAATTACAAACATATACCACCGCACCCAGTTTAGCATCTTGATTTTTAATCTATTCAGATTACTGTCAAGACAATTATGTCCCTATATCCTTTTGAGATACCTGAAAACAAACATGGGAAGGCAAGATTTGAAGCAGTTCAGCATGTTAGTAGGGAAGCTTAGCCATCAATCAGGCTGATTTCTGTTGAGGTGACTGTTGGCCCCTAGAGATTGGGTGGTTTTCAAGACCAAGGCTGATTTGTCGTCACTCAAGGACCTTGCTGTTCCATCCTCTGAGGTCCCCTCTGTTGCACTGACCCCAGGACACTGGCTCGGGAAGTATCCTGTGCCTGGACATTGCTAGTCTGGTGGCAGAGGAAAAAGAAATGCTGGACCTGGAACTTACTTCCCTGAGTCACTTCCACTGAGATTCGTTGGTCAGAAGTTCAAGAACACTTCTGATCTTCCTGCAGGGGATCACTCTGTAGGCAGCTTGGCAAGGTTGAGAGCCGTGAGGTGGGGAAGTAAACCCCTGTCTAGGGAAAGGCAGGCAGTCTTTTGGATGATGATAAGTAGACCACAGCATCCTGGTCAGGGAATCCGCTTCATGAAGCTGAGGGTTTTAATTGATTGTGGTGTAGGAGATTGGAGATAGCCACGAGCTATACCTCCAGTCCTGTCTTTTAAGAAATGACTGTCTAATGATTTTTCTCAGTTTTTCCTGATCTGATTCCAGCTGGACACAATAAGAGGAGGAGGAGGAGACACACACACACACGAGATTTTGTTATTGACATTGATACTGAACCAGCAGCCAGAAATGAACTGAAGGCGAGATGTGATTGCTTCAGTGGTTCCCCCGTGATGAGCAGCCAGTGGCTTTGTCACCGAATAGGTGATGGGGTGACCTGGAAGACCTCCTCTGCCTCTCTGGTGGCCCGGCCCTGGGACTGTACTCGGAGAAGTGATTGTGAAGCCGGGAGGACTTCAAGCTGCCGGAGGGGATTCTTCCCCTTGGAGCGCTCCCGGCCTTCTCGGTGCAGACCCTCAGCTAGCTCCTTTCCTTCCCCTGCTCTGTTTCTCTCTGCTGAGGGGCAGCAGTCCAGAGCATGTAGATTAAGAATTTGGGCTCTGGAGCTAAGAGCATGGCTCTGCCATTTGGCAAGCTCTGTGATTAGGGTAAGTTCTTTCATTGGTAAGATAGTAATGGCACCTACTTCACAGGAGATTACGGATTGGAATGAGTTCGTGCACACAGACGGTTTACACTGATCCTGAAACACTGGTCTGTAGTGAAAGTTGCCCAGGTCAAGTGTGGCGGCACAGGCCTATAATTCTAGCTACTAGAGAAACAGGATTCCAAGTTTGAGGCCAGCATGGTCAACTTAGTGAGATCCTGTCTCAAGAGAAAAGAAAAAGAAAGTAATCCAGAATTAAGGGTTAAGATAATTGCCTTTTTTGGGGAAAACTAGGGTCAAACTAAATTGCCACCCCTTGCACCCCTGCAGGAACTGAGCAGTTCCCCTCCCGGATACTGTACTTGAGGCACAGGCGTTCTAGCCTGAGTGCCCAGGCTTGTGTCAGATACTCCACCCTCATCTGGGCTTCCTCTCCTGGTGGTACTGCTTTGTCCCATTGTGACACATCAAATGTGCTGTCCCACCCAGCTTTATGTTTTTCAAATAGAGGAATTAGCTGATACCCGCTGTGAACAGTAAAAAACAGACTAAGCCTTGTTATCGAGCAGGATGTCCTGCCAGCCTTTTCACGTTCCTACGTTCTAGTCTCCCGGCAGACTTACCGGAAGGGACTCTTGTGTCCCCTCCCACCACAAACACTTGGCTGAGGGAGTGAAAGTTCATCCTTAGGTCCCCTTGTGCTGACCCCACATCCTCATAGTTAGCCATTTTATTCCAGCGCTTGCTGAGTGACCTTCGGTCTGCTAGACCTCAGAGCTCCACCTTTGGCCCCAGGCGTCTCTGCTTACTTAGCTCTTCTAAGCTACTTGCCTGTCTGGAGGGTACGGTGTGTGTGTGTGTGGGGGGGGGGCCCTTGACTGATGGTCGAGGGTGGTGAGTGAATGCTCCCTCTTTTTGGCCATCGAGTCAGGTAGGTGCAGCCATCCGAGGGGCCCACGTGGGCCCCGGGTGCAGGAGGTGCCGATTGGCTCCATCATCCTCTAAGAATGGTTTTCTCCTTCCTGTTCCCTTTCCCCTTGATCTCGCCCCAGAATAACTACACGCACACAAGTCTTTGTTGCAAGCCCTCATGTTTTGGGAAAATATGGATGAAGAGCAACTTGTTTTCTGGTTTAGAGGTTCTTCCCTTCCCCTTCCCCTTCCCCTTCCCCTTTCCCTTTTCTCCTACCCTTTCCCTTTCCTTTTTTCAGACAGAATCTTGCTTTGTAGTTCAGGCTGGCCCTCAGCTTACTCTGTAGCCCAGGTAAGCCTCAAACTCAGCAATCCTCCTGCCTCTGCCTCCTGAGTATTTGGGATTACAGGTGTGAGCCACCACCCCCGGCACTGTGGATGTGGTCCTGGGGATCGAATTTGGGACCTTACACTTGGGAGGCAGACACCGGAACCACTGAGTTATATCCCCTGCCCCTTCCTTTTTAATCTTACAAAAATAAAGGATTTTGAAGCTGTTTTAGATATTTTTTTAAATGCTCAAGACAAACTGACCTTAATGGTTTTCAATACTGCCTGTTGAAGGGCAGATTTAAAAGTTTTTTAAAGGTATACTCAGAAGGGGAAAATTTGGATGTACCACCTAACTTTTCTATGATTTTAGTTTCTAGTTTTTGGAATAGAATTATATTTTAGGGTAGAGGGCTTACTTTTTTTTTTTTTTTTCTAGACAGGATCTCGCTTTGTAGTTCAGGCTGGCCCTGAGCTCACTATGCAGCTCAGGCAAGCCTGGAACTCAGCAATCCTCCTGCCTCTGCCTCCCGAGTGCTGGGATTATAGATGTGAGCCACCACACCCGGCACTGTGGTATGTGGTATTGATTGCTGGTGGGCATGAGTCACCCAGCATTGTATGTGGTTACTAGGGATTGAACTCAGTTACCTTGCGCTTGCGAGGCAGGCACCAGAACCACTGAGCTAACCCTCCGGCCCAGAGGGCTTACTTTTGAGTATATAGTATGTACTTTGTAACTTTTAAAATTTATTCAAGTCAGTTATGTTTTTATATTCTAGGAATTAGATACAGAGTAAATGGGGAAACTGTGGTTTTGTTATGTGAGCTATGAACTTGGGCCAAAGCTTAAAATGTTTTGAAAGAGGAACATTTTGAACTGTACTGCCTGTGTAGAGTGGGAAAAGGTAATTTTTAAAAAATTTGTTGTGTGTGTGTCTTTTTTTTTTTTTTTGAAGGTTTTTGAGACAGCCTTGTTATTAGTGCAGGCTGGACTATTCACTATTGTAGCTCAGACTGGCCTGGAACTCATGGTGATCTTTTTTTTTTTTTTCCTCAGTGTCTTAAATGTTGGGGTTACAGATGTGTGTCACCATGCCCGGTAATAAATGAGCTAATTCTTGAAACAACCTTAATTAAGTAATGCAGAAGAATTTTGAGGATGTGCTCTCAATCTTTGCATTGTTGGTTTGAGTTCTGTTGTGTGCGCCAGTGCAAAACTGGTACCACGGACTGTTGTGACAGTCTGATCTGTGCCCCTTTGCAGCCTTGATCAGCTTCTTCATCCCTACTCCAGGAGATGTTGGATGCCTTGAAGCTGAAGCAGTTTTATCCTGAGCCTTCTAAAGAAGTCAAATTTGTTCCATTCTACAACTAAAATGCTAAGGTATTTTGTGAACCTAAGGTAGAAAATTGAAAGCTTCAGCCAGTGAGATTACTAACAGTCTGCAGTCAGTAGCTGCATTTCCCAAGTTGGCTTTTAGGCTGTGTGGGGGAGAACCTGCATATAAATTGGATTTTATATGTCATCTGAAGTGAGGGTGTGTGTGTGTGTGTGTGTGTGTGTACGTGTGTGTGTGTGTGAGAGAGAGAGAGAGGGAGGGAGGAGACAGAGTGAGATGGTGCCCCTCTGACTTCATAGAATGAAGATTCATATGGGCATATTGGGAAATTGGGGTGCCTCTAAATGTTGCCAGTTCTTTTCTTTGAGGAACTTGTATTCTAATTCCTCAGTGGTTTTTCCTAGTTCCTGTTCATTAAGTCAACAGACACGGAGTTCAAGTACACATGACGCAAGAGTGAAGATGTCAGTACTCTTCTTCTTCTCATTCTTAGCACAAGTTAGAATCAAACCAGCTGGGAGGTTCCATAATTAAGATTCACAGGTCTTAAAGCTTCAGTTTAGGGGTTAGTTACTGAGACTTGTCGTTCCTCCTTCACGTCTTCATGATTGTGCTTTATCGAGTCTGGCATTTGAGGACCTTCTAGGTTGGGACTCCATTAATGTTTGGCCTCTGTACCTGGCAGAGTCCTGTTTGGCTCTTCTACCCCGTGCTCAGAACTAACTGGCCTTGCTCTTGGACAGTAAGTGGCCAGGACGCGGCTCAGCATTCCGAAAGGGTGGGCCCATTCCACTTCCCTTCTACCTTTCAAATTAGAGGAGTAATTAAAAGGTGATTCCTGCTCTCTTTCCTACCAGTTTACCATTGGACACTTGTTCTTTTTGATTAAGGCAGGGATAAAAAGGGCACACTGCGGGCAATTGGAAAGTTTATCAAAATCTGAAGGGAGCCAGGCGTGGTGGTTCACGCCTGTAATCCCAGCACTCGGGAGGCAGTGGCAGGAGGATTGCTGAGTTCGAGGCTTGTCTGGGCTACATAGTGAGCTCAGGGCCACCCTGAACTACAAAACGAGACCCTGACTCAAAAAAAAAAATCTGAAGGGAATGTTTTCAGTCTCTACCAGAGTAATTTACTACACTCTCCATTCTACAAAACACACCAGTTGCCCCAGCATTCCAAGTGCTCGTGATCACAACACTGGTATTTTATTCTAGGCACACACACATTTCTATACCTGCAACAGAGTTGTCTTCTTAACTGGGTCAGTTTTCTGGTTGCAAACCTGCTTATGCCAGTTGTAGAAATCATCGTAGCTGCATAATTCAGTTTTATGTTTTGTAAATGTACGAGCTGTAAGTGTGAAAAGCAAATGATTTCTACATGTTTTGGAAAGGTTTAGTAAAGGTGAGAATTTTGCTTAAAAAAACCTGGGAATTTAATGTAAGTGAGACAGTTGTACAAAGTTGGAGAAAAATTGTAAAGATCTAAAAGTCTGCACTCAGATTGCATTAATGAGAGTATTTTTAGATCCTTCACTTTAAAGAAACAAACTAGAAGTTACAGATTATGTCTGTGGTATATGCTGGGGAGACACCCTAATTGGAATTTCTCTGAACCATTATGAAAAAGCCTTGGCCCATTGTCAAAAAATTAGTGAATGTCTGTGATTACTGTTTTTAAAATCCCAGGATTTAAGTACTTTCGGAGATAAATTGCCCAAGTCCTGTTCTAACAGCTTCGGATAAAGGGACGTACATTTCCTAAGCAGCTGCCCTCCCGCTTCTGCTCCCTCGGGCAGCCCAGGGCCCCCTTGGTGGCGGCTGGTTGTGTGTGTGCTGCTGTCCTCACATGCATCACCCGGGAAGAAGGGCTGCGGAGCTCTGCTCTGTCCTGGCTGCAGACGCAGCTAATCTCTTGCCTGGTTTACATGACCTTTCTTGCGCTGTGATGTATAAGATCATCATGGTTTTGATTTCTTCTGATACCAGATTTGATGATGAAAGGTTGCTAGAAATAGTACCCGTTTAATTAGTTTCTCTTAGATTAGTCTAGGATAAATGGTAATATGATTCACTGCACAGTAATTTCATTTTGAAAAGGTGGTTTTTAAAATTCTTTGTTTTAGCCAGGTGTGGTGGCACATTCTTGTAATCCCTGCACTTGGAAGGCTGAGGACAGGAAGATGGCCTTGAGTTTGAGGCCAGCCTGATCTCTTCAGTGAGTTAAAGGAATGGATTATACAGTGAGCCCCTGTCTCAAAAAAAGAATTTGAAATTCTCTATACTCACTGTGTCTGCGAATAAGAATCTGTCTCATATGTAGATGAAAACCACAGTCTTGATGGTTAGCCTGGCAGGGCTTTTGCATTCATTCTAGTGGCTTGCATTCCAGCAATTGACCTTGGCCAGTTTTCCGTCATTCAGTTTTAATCTTAACCATGAGAAAATTAAGTGTTAAAAGAGCAAGTAAAAGTAATGTTTCTATTCCAGATAAAAGGAGGAGAAAGCAGATTAGAAGTTGAAATGTATGATTTCTCTACTTCTCAAAAACTGGAGGCATTTTCAGTTTTGTTTTGTTTTGGTTTTTTTGGCCTTTAAATGTACTTTTGGAATGTTACTACTAACCTGCCCATTGGTTTTTCTGCTCACTCATTGTACTATGCACACCTTAGGGATTTCCTAATTGAAATGGAACAATTCCACGTGTTTTTCACTTGATTAGATTTCACTGGGTAAAAGTTCACCTTCACAACACCTGTGTGAGTCAGTCGGATACTGTTTTCGACCCAACACCTTCAGCCTTTTTAATGGACCAGGGCTCAGACTGGCCTAAGGTGAACAGTGCTGACCTCAAGGTCCAGTCTTTTGACTTGGTTACGCCCTCTTCCTCTTTGAGTGCTTTTGAAGGGGAAGTGCCAGCCTGAGCTGTGGAGCAGAGCTGCCCAGTAGCATCTTCTGTGATAATGGGAAATGTGCTTCTGATATGGTATCCATATGTAGCTAGTGACCTCTTGAAATATAACTCATGGAGCTGTGGAATCGAAATTTTTGTTTTGTTTAATTTTGGGCTAGGAACATGGCCTACCAGTACAGTGCTTGCCTAAGTATGCATGAGGCCCTGGATCCTATTCAAATAAAAAATTAAATGAAAAAGGAGTTTTAATGAATTTATACTTAAACAGCCACCTGGGTTAGTAGCTATAGATAGTATAGCCTTAGTGTAGAGATACTGAGTCTGTTCCCCTGCCTTGAAAAGCTTTTTTATTAATGCAAATTCCAAACATATTAGAAACCCACCCATCATCATGGCTAATTATCAGTTAATGGCCAATCTTATATCATTTATTTCTGGTGTGCCTAGCCACCTCCACCCTCCTTTTCAGATTGTTTTAGAGTAAGTTCCAGGCACCACCTGATCTCTTTCTTTAAGAGCCTGGCTGTTGACCTGGGGGAAGGAGAGGAAATCAAAGGTACCTATAATTAAAAAAAGAGAGTGGAGTCTGTGGATGGAAAAGGTATGATTTGACAGAGATAGGTAACAAGTATTTATAGACGTGTGATGTTCTGTATGCTTCGACTATTTTCATCACTATCATTGCAGTAATAAAAAGCCAGGTTTGCACTCTAGACAGAGCAGTCCCTGTGCCAGGCCTTGCTTACCTGTGTTTTGAACTTGGGCTTTGTGCTTATGCATAATTTAAAACACTTATTAAACACTAAGCATATGCAGTATTTATCGTTGAGCTTTATGGAGTACCAGCAGTGCTATAGCATTCTAGCACTTTGTAGAAACTTTAAAAGGTAAAAAAACAAAAAGCTGAGGTTCATTTTTTTAGCCCAGTCTCTTCAGAAAACTTAGGAACTTAGCTCCAGAGAGAAGCTTGATTTGAACTCCCATCAAGTACCTAGGGTTTTCTGTATACCAGAGAACTTGCCAGACTGACGCATTTGCTGGATCTAAACTTATGGTCATTCCTGCCTTGTTTTTTAGAGAGGTAGATTCTTATGACCTTGGAAACAGATGCTATGCCCAAATTTGACCACAGTATTGTGGATATTGTTATTGAAGGAAATGTTTTTGTCATTGACAATGTAAAGGTGTCACAAAACTTTGTGTGTTGGGCTGAGTGAGACTTCATATCTCTTACTGGTAGAGTTTACTGTGGGAAATACCTGTTTCTATTTTGATTCATAAAAAAGAAACTTGTAGCAAAGACATTTTAATCACATGGTCACCTTGAAGGAAGTAGTACTTGGATTACTGAGGTTAACAGAGAATTTCTTACAAAACAGAATTTCTTACAACATAAAGCAAGAGTTGTAGCTGTGGTTTTGCCATTAAATTTAGTAGGGAGTAATGATTTTCTTTCATAGGATAGAGTGCAGAATATGTAAATTCTAAATTTGGAACCCTGTACTTAGGATCTCAGGGTTTAAGGGAATGGATTTGTGATGGCTAAAGGATTTTATATCACCAGAAATGCTCCTAGTACTTGGCTAAGCTGTCTTGCTGATAGAAATAGATAATATATATTTGGAGAAGGGCTATATTAGCAGCATTCTGGATCATGGCAAGCATTCAGCTGAAACAGGATGCTGCTTTTTGTTGTTGGTTTGGTTTTTTATTTAGTTTTTGGAAATAGGGTCTCTCTTTGTAGTTCAGGCTAGCCCTGTGCTCACTATGTAGCCCAGGCAAGCCTTAACTCAGCAATCCTCCTGCCTCTGCCTCCCAAGTGCTGGGATGACAGGCATGAGCCACCATGCCCGTCACTGTGGTGTGTGGTACTGATTGCTGGTGGGCATGAGTAACCACACCGCATATTGTATGTGGTTACTGGGGGTGAACCAGGGCCCTTGCGCTTGCTAGGCAGACACCAGAACCACTGAGCTAAATACCCAGCCCTGTTTTTTTGTTTTTAAAAACAATCACGACTGCAGTAGAATCTACCTATTGAGTTCTGTTAACTATGCTTCTGGAATTCAGGGAATCCTCATCATTATGTTGAAGGTTAGCCCCATTCACTTTATTCCAAGGTTGTTGGAGGCAGTGAATAGTTGGGCAGCACCCTGTGTCAGCATATCATTCATTGCCTCAGATGCCTCAGGTAGCAAAGGCACAAGGCAATCACCTTACCAAGAGAAAAAGTTCGTTTTGCCTCTGATTTGGAGCTTCTTGATCAGTTGACCCAGTTGTCTGGGCCTGTGACAAGACAGTCCAGCACTCATGGGAGAGCAGCGCTCTGACGGATGGGCAGGAAAGGGGGGGGAAGCGCCTGGGGAGGCGCTGTCCCTCACGGCACTGTCCCAGGGACACGGAACCTTACAGTGGCCCTCGCTTCTTAAAGCTTGCACCATTTCCAGTAGTTCGGGCTGGGAAGTGGGCCTGGCCCTTCCTGGGCCTTCAGGGAGGCCCAAACCAAAGACCCAAACTGTTTTCCTCTATGTTAGTGCCAAACCACAGTAATCAAATCAAGATCTGGCCATTTTTGCTGAAAATCCTCCATGGAGTGAGTCTTCTTGTTTGCATGTGACAAGAGACGTGTGATCTGGGGTAGGGCTCAGAATGAGAGTAAGGACGATGTCCCAATGTCTGTCTTGTCAAGTCAGACATGCTGTCCTTTCCATGCAGGGCAGAGACAAGAAACTGTTACGGTTTCTAAAATGACTTTGACCTGATTAGGCAAATTTAGCACCCATTTTCAGCAGAGAGGGAATAAAATTAGGATTAAAAAGTAGAATTAAGGGCCGGAGGGTTAGCTCAGTGGTTCTGGCGCCTGCCTAGCAAGCTCAAGGTCCTGAGTTCGAACCACATACAGTGTTGGGCGTGGTGGCTCACACCTGTCATCCCAGCACTCAGGAGGCAGAGACAGGAGGATTGCTGAGTTCCAGGCTTGCCTGGGCTACATAGTGAGCTCAGGGCCAGCCTGAACTACAAAGCAAGACCCTGTCTCAAAAAAAAAAAAAAAATTAAGTTTATAGACTTTTCAAATGGCTTTATCATATACCAAGTTTAAATCTAGTGGTAACATGGAGAAAAAAATTATGTAATTAGGTTTCAATTAATGGCTGTACTTTATTACAGTTAAAACACCATTTAACTTGATGTCATACATTAATAAATAGACATTTTCTTTAAAATTGTTAATGGTCAATGGTTTATCATATAGTTTTGGTAGACTGTTTATGAATTAAATTACTGATGGTGTATAAAATAGTAAAGGAGTCACATAAACTGTCTTTGATCACTTATTATTTAGGTTGCTTTTTGTTTTATTTTGTGGGTTGTTTTTTTTTTTGAGACAGGGTCTCGCTTTGTAGTTCAGGCTGGCCCTGAGCTCACTATGTAGCTCAGGCAAGCCTCAAACTCAGCAATCCTCCTGTCTCTGCCTCCCGAGTGCTGGGATGACAGGCGTGAGCCACCATGCCCGGCACTGTGGTATGTGGTATTGATTGCTGGTGGGCATGAGTCACTATGCCCAGCATTGTATGTGGTTACCAGGGATCAAACTGAGGACCTTGTGCTTGTGAGGCATGCGCTGGAACCACTGAGCTAAATCTCCAGCCCCCCAAAAATTGAATTTTAAGTTAGGATCTCACTACAGTGATAGGCTGGCCTTAGACATGGTCTCTTTGCTCAGCCTTCTTATAGCTGGGAATACTGTATAGACAGGTACCACTATGCATGGCTAGCCTATTTTTTGGCAGAAAAAATATATGAAAAAAAGAAAACTTTTATGTTCTTCATTTAAAATGCTATGACTCTGCAAGTACACTCCACCTCTTGCCTCTGGCTAAAAAATGGTGCACAGTTCTCAATTTTGCAAGAGAAGATGTACATTTAGAATTTGAAGTGAAATTTCCCCATCTGAAGTTTTTGGCAACATTAAATCAAATATTTGAAAAATTCCATGTGGGTCACATCAACATGTTTGTGAGTTGAGTCTGCCAATTTGCAGTCTGATTTGAATTGAAAAAATTTATTTATTTTTCTTGTATTTCAGTGAAGAAACTATTAAAATTTTTTTGGTATGTCAAATCCTTTAAAATCTGAACAGTTTAAAACATCGGGGTGTGTGTGTGTGTGTGTAAAAAATGTGCTTATTTTAAAAATTGAAATGAAGGGCCAGAGATTTAGCTCAGTGGTTCTGTCGCCTGCCTAGCAAGGGCAAGGTCCCTGGTTCGATCTGGTAACCACATACAATGATATGATATTGGGTGTGGTGACTCATGCCCACCAGCAATCAGCACCACACCCCACAATGCTGGGTGTGGTGGCTCAGGCTTGTAATCCCAGCACTCGGGAGGCAGAGGCAGGAGGATTGCTGAGTTCCAGGCTTGTCTAGGCTGTATACATAGTGAGCTCAGGGTCAGCCTGAACTACAAAGTGAGACCCTGTCTCAAAAAAAAAAAAGGAAAATTGAAGCAACAGTTTGGAGTCAGGGCAATGTCAAAACCTCAGCTGTTTCCTCCAGGATCTCCCGAACAGGGGTAGGCCGCAGAAATGACTTTGGAAGAGGAACCGGAGTTGACATGGGGTTGAGTAGGAGCACAGCAGAGATTCAGAGTGTGTGGCGGTTGAGCAAATGTGCCCCTGCAAAACCTTGTGCTATATTTAGCCAGTGGGGTTGGATTTTTAATTTTGGTTGAGAGCCAATGACAGTTAATGGCTGTTCTTACAGACTGTAAATCATTTATGAGTTGGGAAACAATGTGATACAAAATGCAAGTGGATATAGGTAGAATAAAGCCTGATATCAAATTCCAATAAATTGTTAGTGCTAGAGCCGAGGAAGGACTTTTAGAGGTCACTTAATCTAGAGGCTTCCTTTAAGATGGGGAAACAGTCCTGGGAATAAAGCTGTGGTTTAAACTCCTCCTTAACCCTTCTGTGTCCTACAGGGACCCAACAATCTCCCTTTATTTTCTCTCTTTTTCCTGTCCGTAGAAAATGTGTCCTGTAGGAGCTATTGGTGACCACTTGAAAATCTTGGGAAAACCGAAAAGGCAGATATTTTGTAAGTAGACTAGGAAACATCTTCATAGGAGGTTGATTTAGCCTGTTTTTCTAATTATTACAAAGTGGTAAACTTTCTGTAGTTTTTAAATGAGTTTTGATATTGTTCCCAGACAACTCTCATAAGCATAAAACTAGCTGATCAGCAGCAGTAAAAAGATGTGACAGAGCCGGGCGTGGTGGCTCACGCCTGTCATCCCAGCACTCGGGAGGCAGAGACAGGAGGATTGCTGAGTTTGAGGCTTGCCTGGGCTACATAATGAGCTCAGGGCCAGCCTGAACTACAAAGTGAGACCCTGTCTCAAAAAAAAAAAAAAAAAAAAAAAGATGAGACAGAATTGCCCACTGTTCTGCAAATCTTGTAGATTCTGCAAATCTCAGGCTCAGTCCTGGTTAAGAGCACAGCGGTTTGATACGCTCTACTAATATTACAGCTTGCACTGGCATCTCAGACTCAAAGACATTGTCTTATTATTGTAACTGTATCTATCCCTACCCGTTCTGATTTGGAGGAAAGGGTACATAGGCCCACAGAAAGCAGTATCAGAAACCTTAGACTTTGGCTTTTGCTTTTTTTTTTTTTGAGACAAGCTCTCATTATGAAGTCCAGGCTGGTCTCGGATTCCTGCCTCAGCCTCCTGAGTACTAGGTTCGCATGTCTGCACCACCACACTTGGCCTTCTGCTTGTTTTAAATCGACTCCACAGAACATTCATGTGGCTAAACCAACTTTTGTAAAAGAAGTGGCATTTTACAAAAATAAGTATAAAAGACATTTAAGTTTTACTTGAAAGTTACAGAAAAAAATTGAGATATGACCTCTGAATCCTGTTTCAGGTCCCTAATTAAATAAAATAAATACATGCTCATTTTTCGCAAGAAAGTAGAAAAGAGAAGCCCACCGGAAATCCAGTCAACAGGAGTAAGCCTGACTGCCAGCTTCAGAGCGGACAGGTCTCAGCGCAGCTGAGTAAACACCCCTGCGGAGCCGGCACACACAGCAGCTGGAAAACGTTCTCTTTTCTCTGCTGCTTAAATCAGAGGGTCAGTAAGAAATTCACTTCTGACATTTCTCAGCCTCTTCTGATTTATTTTAAAATTCACATGTTTACTGTAGTCCTTAAAAATTGGCATGACAGCACAAGCCTGTAATCCCAGCACTCTGGAAGGCTGAAGCAAGAGGATGGCAAATTCAAGTGCAATCTAGGCAATTTAGTGAGAGACCCTGTCTCAGAATAAAAAACGGCTGGTAATGGAGTTTGGTGCAGAGGTGCTGGTTGTAATCCTCAGTACTATCAAAAACAAAACAAAACAAACCCAGATCACAGTACTTTTGTATAAACCATAGAATTAAAAGCCCTTTTTGTTGGGGTGGGAAGTTTTCCAAAGGAAAAGCTTATTCAAGAGGCAAACTATTTTTTTCCTCTGTAAAAATGGTTATATCTCGATTCCTTCCATTCCACAGTCCCCACCAGACTACCTGCAGGCCCATGTGTGTCTGTGCTTTTGTACCTTTCTCAAAGGAAGCTTTCCTCCCGGCTATGTCCACCCTCTGAATGGACTGGCCCTTCAGGGCCTCAGGGCTAGTTAGGAATTTTCACAGTCCCAACTTTGTCTTAGGCTCTTGTAATAAGCAGACACCTTGTTGTACTATAATAGTTTTCATGTCTTACTCATTTTTGTTTTTAAACACAGTATAAAGTATCTGGCACAAAAGAGTTAATAACTGTTCAAAGGTAACATTGCAGTTAGACGCGCGTGGGTCTCTTTACCTGTGAGGAACTTCATCAGTAGGAATTCCTGTGGCATGGGCTGGAGATTTAGCTCAGTGGTTCTGGCGCCTACCTAGCAAGCTCAAGGTCCTTGGTTCGATCCCTGTTAACCACATACAACAATACCAGGTGTGGTGGCTCACGCCTGACATCCCAGCACTCAGGAGGCAGAGGCAGGAGGATTGCTGAGTTCGAGGCTTGCCTGGGCTACATAGTGAGCTCAGGGCCAGCCTGAACTACAAAGCGAGACCCTGTCTCAAAAAAAAAAAAAAAAAGAATTCCAATGGCAGAGTGTCCTAGAAGACTGCAGATGAGACTACTCATTCCCCAACTCCTCCCAGGAGTTCCCCTTTCACCTTGTTTAGCCGGTGAGCACTGGACAGCACTGGACTTTGGAAGACTAAGAAATGAGCACATGCGGTGGGTTTTAATTTTTAATTTTCATTTTCCCTCGTTTTAGCCTTAGCCCAGTTCCCAGCCCAGGTGGCTCAAACTGAAGTAATTGGAATTGACATTGTAATATAATTTACTCCAGTTCATCAGAGAACGTTGCGGTCGCTGGGTAAAGCCGTCTGGCAAGTGGCAGGGTAGTTCTCTTTGATGCTGTATTTAGGGCCTTCCCCAGGCTTCTTTTTCCTAATAATTGAAATTATATGTATAGCAGTGAGCCTTGAAGCTGTTTTGTGAGGAAATTAATGGGTTGCTTTCAGTGTTTTATTTTCATTGCTTAATTACCTTCCAGAGAACTGCCAGCATGCCTGGTGAAAGTTTAAGTAATAATACTGTGAGAGACGGTGATTCATAGGTATCTTTGTCCTCTGGTAGCAGAGATGACAGGATTTGTGAGAAGGACAAGTGTTCGCATTTAACACTTCATGATACCTGTGTGTCTCGTACCCACATGTCTAGCAAAATCGACTTTGAATTGATAGCAGAGAACACATTAAACATTGCTGACCATGGAATTTCTTAATGTGGCTAAGACTTTCAGCTGCATGTGTTATCTCAGTTGAAACTATAATGAGGCTATTATATATATATATAAGATACAGTTATTAACTCCATTTCACAATGAAAGATAAAGAACTTAAAATTATCTTACCCCAAAGTCATCCAGCTAAAAAGTGGCCGAGCTGGGGGTTTTGTTAGCTGCCTCCCGGCAATGCTCTGACAGAGATCCCCGCTACTTTATTTTTTATGTTAATTACAGAGATTTTTTTAAAAATTGATTCCTCCCTTAAGATATTGAAATTTGAGTACTAAATTTAAGAACACGCCTGTCTTGCCAGCACTCAGAAGGCAGAGGCAGGAGGACTGCAAAGTTCAAGGCCTGCCTGGGCTACATAGTGAGCTGGGGCCAGCCTGAAGTACAAAGCGAGCCCCTGTCTCAAAAAAGAAAGAATAGCTGATATCCTGCTTGAATGCATTATTGGTGAAAGGCAGATCAGTTATTTTTAAAGTTTAAGTCATTTTATGCCTTCTTCTGGAACAGAATGTTGTGGTTGTGGTAGCGAAGTACTATTTAATTAGCATTGAATAATGTCTGGGTGTAGCATAACACTTATGAATGGGCCAAGACATTATAGCTTTTAAGTGAGAACAAGAAAGCCACTGTGAGATGGACAGGACCTTGGCTGTTGAGGTTCCTTACCCTAAAAGACCAGAGAGAGCCAACAAAGGTCCAGGTAGGAAAGAAAGGGCAAGAGCAGGTGCTTGTTGCCTTCGGT
>PVIC010043040.1:0-15575 GCA_004025085.1 Thryonomys swinderianus | reverse complement strand
AAAAAAAAAAAAAAAAAAAAAAAAAAAAAAAAATCTCAAAAAAATTAGCTCTTATGCATCCTTTCTGAGGAACCAGTCAAGAGATGGACTACTCAAAAATGTCAGAACAAGCAAAGAAATAGAAATACATGGTAGAGTAAGTGGTACACTCCTTTAATACTAGCACTAAAGAGTCAGAGGCAGGAGCATCTCCATGAGTTCAAGGCCAGCCTGAACTACAAAGTAAGACCTTGTCTCAAAAAAAAAGACAAAGAAATGCATGCTAGATTATAGTATTTCTTCAAATATTCAGTACTCCTCTCTCTTGGGACTAGAATTTTACTTTCAAACCCGCTGACACAAGATTGACCATTGATTTGCACTGAACAATTGAACAGAAATGGAAATGGTGGGTATATTGTCTTTTCTTAACCAAAATGTTGGTGTGGCCCAGGTGAAAATTGCTCTAGGGTCCCTGCAAAAGCCAATGTGGAATTGAGGGTTCACCAGCCCTAGTGGATGGCTAACAAAAGTGAGGAGTAAATCTCTTTTTTTGTTAAGTCACTGACACTTTGGAGTTGTTACTGAGAAAAATAATAAATTTTGACTAATAATAAATTTTGACTAAAAAATAATAAATTTTGACACAAGACCATAGAGATGGACATAACACATGAAAAAATACATGAGAATAATCAAGTTACCAAGTATGATCCCAGTGTAATAGCTGTGCAGCAAGTGTGGCCAAGGTCAGCAAGTACAAGAGCCAAGGTCACCACGGAGAAATTCAGAGGGCTCTTAGGGTTTCCAAGAAGATGAAAATGATGTTTTGAATTGAAAAGAAATGTATTCTGGGGGAAATTAGGAATTACTGATAACTTATTAAAACAAAGTAAGGGAAAATAAAAGTATTCAATTCCAGAAAAAAATGTTGTATAAGAAAGGAAAAGTACAGGATGGGATGTAGATCAATGGCACTGTGCCTGCCTGGCAAGCTCAAGGTCCTGGGTTTGATCGTCAGTACCAGAAGAAAAAAAGGAAAAGAAGTAATAATGACATAGGCCATTAAGGCATGGCAAAACCAACTGAGGAAGTAAATATGACCTGTGAATTACAGGATCCCAGACAAATACACAGAGCAGCTCCCAAAGCCTCATGTGAGGACTTCTGAGAACTCAGGCTGGTTTTCAGTAGGATGCTGAGATCTGACATCAGCTTGAGGCTGGGATTCAAGCACCGCCTCTCAGAGCCTGCATGTAGTTTTCACTGGACAGCATAAAAGGATACATCCGTGCCATGAAGACTTTGCTGTCATAACCTTCTATGGCATGCACATTGTGTTTCCCAGACAAGACAGAGTGTGTACTTTTCTCTTACCCTTTTTTTCTCTTTACTCGACCCAGGCCAGCTGTGCAGAGCCAGTTTCACTACTACTCTTCAGTTATGCTTTCTTGAATAAACTTTACCACTGTTTTTTGCTTATTTCATTAAATTTTTTTTTTTTTTTTTTTTGCTTTTGAGACAGGTCTCGCTTTGTAGTTCAGGCTGGCCCTGAGCTCACTATGTAGCCCAGGCAAACCTCAAACTCAGCAATCTTCCTGTCTCTGCCTCCCGAGTGCTAGGATTACAGGCGTGAGCCACCACATCCGGCATTGTGGTATGCGGTGTTGATTGTTGGTGGGCGTGTCTCCACGCCCAGCATTATATGTGTTACCGGGGATCGAACTCAGGACCTTGCGCTTGCGAGGCAGGCGCCAGAACCACTGAGCTAACCCTCCGGCCCTTCATTAAATTCTTTGTTGAGGCATGAGGAACCTGGGCCTCCAACTCCAGAAAGAGAAGGGCACTATCCAGAGCCTAGTGACGTTTAGCTGGTGAGCCACTTTTTAGAAACAAGCTATTGATCATAATACTGGTGGTATATATGCACATATACTGTTATAATAATACACATGTTACTGATTTAACCAACATTATAATAATTATATTAGAAAAATGGATAGAAAAGTCTATGTGTGTGATTGAAGTAGACTGGGTATTGGGATAAGTTAAAGGATGACACCTACATTTTTAAAAATAAAAAATAGCTATATAAGCATGATATTGAGATAAATATCAAAGAAACCGCTGAAGTAGCTGAAGCTTTTTGCAGGAGGCAGGAACAAAAGGCAAAAATTAGGGTCTAAAACCAGGTGTGGTGGCTCACACCTGTAATCCCAGCACTCAGGAGGCAGAGGCAGGAGTATTGCTGAGTTTGAGGCTTGCCTGGGCTCCATAGTGAGCTCAGGGCAGCCTGAACTACAAAGCGAGACCCTGCCTCAAACAAACAAACAACAATTCACATAGCTTCACACCAGACATAAACTGTGACAGAAAAATTTACTTAGCCTCTTGCCAGATATAAATGAAAGATCAAAAGCAGTGTCTTTTGATTTGTTGTGTAACCATTGAGCATAGTGTTTTCTGATTGATCCTGCAAACAGCACCAGATTCAAATGAAGCACTAAGGATATTGCTTTCTGACTGGTTCTGGGTACTGTACTCAGGAGCTATGAACCTGGCCTCCTGTTTTTTTGCATGGCTTCTCTGTTTGGGAACCATCTCACTCAACCTGGTAGCCATGAGTTTTTATGACTTTTTTTTTTTTTTTTGAGACAGGGTCTTTCTTTGTAGTTCAGGCTGGCCCTGAGCTCACTATGTAGCCCAGGCAAGCCACCTCAAACTCAGTAATCCTCCTGTCTCTGCCTCCCGAGTGCTGGGATTACAGGTGTGAACCACCACGCCCAGCACTGTGGTATGCGGTATTGATTGCTGGTGGGCGTGAGTCACCATGCCCAGCATTGTATGTGGTTACCAGGGATCAAACTCAGGACCTTGTGCTTGCGAGGCAGGCGCCAGAACCACTGAGCTAAATCTCCGGCCCTAGTTTTTATGACTTTTAATCCCTTCTGCCCAGTTTATTGTCTGGTTTGCCTCAACCCTAATCTCCTACCTCAGAACTACAGTCACATGTCACTTAGTGATGGGGGTGCATTTTGAGAACTAGGTCCTTGGGTAACTTTTGCCATTGTATAACTATTTGAGCAGGTACTTAGAGAAACATCAGTGGATGTACTACTACACACCAGGTAGTATGCAATAACTTATGGCTGCTGGGCTACATACCTGTACAGCATGGTATTTGTGTATTTAAACATATCTATAGTACAAAGGACAGTAAAAATACACTAGAAGGGCTTTAAAAGAAAAGGTGCCCCTGTAAAACACTTCCCAGGGCTGGAGCCTGTGGACCTGGAGCTGCTCCAGGTGAGTTGGTGAGCTGCAAGAGTGAGCCTGCAGGCCCGGGACACTGCTGCCCACTGCTGGAGACTTTCTAACCACTGTGTGTACTGGGGCTTTAGAGGTTCATGAAAGCTTCCTCACAGTATCAGGTTGACTTTAGTTTACTGTAATTTTTCACCTAATAAAATTTAATTTTTTAAAAAGTTTTCTGACAGGGCCAGAGATTTAGCTCAGTGGTTCTGGCGCCTGCCTCGCAAGCGCAAGGTCCTGAGTTCAATCCCAGTAACCACATAGAATGCTGGGTGTGGTGACTCACGCCCACCAGCAATCAATAACACATACCACAGTGCTGGGCATGGTGCCTCACACCTGTCATTCCAGCACTCAGGAGGCAGAGACAGGAGGATTGCTGAGTTCGCAGCGGCTTGCCTGAGCTACATAGTGAGCTCAGGGCCAACCTGAACTACAAAGCGAGACCCTGTCTCAAAAAAAAAAATTTTTTTTTCTGACATTTATAATACAGGTACTTTGTTTAAAATTGAAAAACATTATGGCCAGGGATGTAGCTCAGCGCCACCAAACCTGCCTTCTAATAAGGTTCCGAGTTTGATTCCCGGTAACAAAAAAAAAAAAACTGAAATGCATTGTACAAATGTAAAAATGATGTCTTGCGAGCCACAATGGCAAGTGCCTATAGTTCCAGCTGATCAGGAAGCTGAGGCAAGTGGGTTGCTTAAGACTAAGAGTTTGAAGCTATCTTGAGCAACGCAACATGACCTTTCTCAAAATATGTATCCTTATCCTATAAAAGCTGTCTTCTTACAAAAAATTTTTAGGAATTTTTTTTTGTTAAAAGCCTAAGTGATACATATACGCACATGCATGCGCACGCACACACACACACACACACACTAATCTAGGCCTTTGCCTACTGTCTTCTACTCCACATCCTATCTCACTGGAAGGTCTTCAAGGGCAGTGATGGGCAGGGAGGCATCAGCTTCCATGGGATGATGCCTTCTGGATGCCAAAAGGGTTTGACAAGCACTGCTTTACAATCACCCCTGCTACGTGGAGGCACACTCAAAATCAACAAAGGATAATGCAGTAATCACAACAACAGGACCACAGTCGCACAGCACCACTATGCAGCATTACGTGCACAACTGTGTGTGCTAGTTTATGCACTGGCCATGCAAGACCGTGCATCTCAGCCTCACTGTGAGCAGAAGAATAATGCACTGTGCTACAGCTGCTATCTCACCAGGAGCCTGGACTTCCCCAGTACCGTCATCTCACAGGGCATCTGCCACAGATGCAGTCCACCTGAGATGCTGCCTGCAGCACAGCATGGTGGCCCACACTTGTATTCCAGTTCACTGTGGAGGCTGAAGCAGGAGCATCACAAGTAAGAGCCCAGCCTGGACAATGTAGAAAGATATTGTCTTTAGGGGGGGGCACTTCAGTGTGAAGGTTGTAATCATAGGACAGCCAAATACGCACATTCATCTTTTTAGTGGCATAATTTATAATACCGAAATCTTGGAAACAGCCCAAATGCCCATCAACTGACAAACAGATAAAGAAGGTGTGCTTTTTTATAGAGTGGAGTACAACTCTGTCATAAAGGATGAGCTCAAGACATTTATAGATAAATGGAGGGCCCTGAGACCAGAGTCTAAAGTAAAATGAGTAGGACACACATGTGTAAATAACACACTGTTTCTTTGGTGAGAGAACCCCCAGGTGGGAATAAGGACTAAAATGTACAATAAATATTGGAAAATGGGAAGAAAATGTTCAAATGAAAAAGGGAACAAGGGCATGGGGGGAATTGAAAGAAGGAAGAGAAAATAGAAAAATTGAAACAGATTTTGTACATAAGGAAGGGAAAAGAGGAGGAAAGAAGGGTGGGAATGAAAAAAAAACAAGATATATCATGTACAGGTACAAATTCCCTATGATAAATGTGATCTTTATGTGTATCTAAAATGTACCAATAGGGCCAGGGATTTAGCTCAGTGGTTCCGGTGACTGCCTTGTAAACGCAAGGTCCCAGGTTCGATCCCTGGTACCACACACCACAGTGCAGAGCATGGTGGCTCACGGCTGTGATCCCAGCACTCAGGAAGCAGGACCAAGAGGATTCCTGTGAGTTCAAGGCTTGCCTGGGCTACATAGTGAGTGCATGGGCCACCTTGAACTACAAAGTGAGACCTTGTCTCAAAAAAAAAAAGTACTAATAAATGCTGTGCATTTTTAAAAAATTCCCAGCATGACATACACAAAGACAGAAAAGAAAGAATGAAAGAACAAAAGGAAGGAAGGAAAGAAGGAAGGAAGGAAGGAAGGAAGGAAGGAAGGGAAAGAAAGAAGGAAAGAAAGAAAGAAAGAAAGAAAGAAAGAAAGAAAGAAAGAAAGAAAGAAAGAAAGAAAGAAAGAAGGAAAGAAAGAAGGAAAGAAAGAAAGGAGGGAGGGAGGGAGGGAAAGAAGGAAGGAAGGAGGAAAGGAGGGAAAGAGGGAAGGAGGGAAAGAGGGAAAGAGGGAAGGAGGGAAGGAGGGAAGGAGGGAAGAAAGAAAATCTATGTAGTGATTTGACTCCTATGCACACTTTTAACTTTGATAAAGAAAATGCAGCACAAAGGTAGTTTGAGGCTTAATAACTGAAAAGATACAAAAAGAATAATATAATGGAATTAACTATATACATATTTATATACACACAAAGAGTTTGAAGAGCCTTTGCAAACTACAAAGTGCTAATAAGCCAGAAGTTGCATGGAAACTGGACCTATAATTATAGGTGGTGCACACCTATAATTCTAGCTCCCTCAAGGCTGAGGCAAGAAGATTGCAAATTCCACCTTAGTCTGGGTAATTTAGCATTTTAGCTAGACTCCACCTGGAAATTTAAAAACTAATAAAGGGCTAAAGAGGTAATAGTGCAAAAACCTTGATTTCAATCCCTAGCACTGAGAAAGAAAAGAAAAAAGGAGAGGCGGAGATTTAACTCAGTGGTTCCAAAGCCTGCCCAACAAGTGCCAAGTCTCTGTTTTGGTCCTAGTAACCACATACAACAACTCACGCCCAAGAGCAATCAGTACCACAAATCACAATGCTGGGTGTGGTGGCTCGTAATCCCAGTACTCAAGAGGCAGAGGCAGGAGGATTGCTATGAGTTTGAGGCTTGCCTGGGCTACATAGTGAGCTCAGGGCCAGCCTGAACTACAAAATGAGACTCTGTCTAAAAGAAAGAAAGAAAGTAGAAAAAAAGGAAGAAAGAAAGAAAGAAAGAAAGAAAGAAAGAAAGAAAGAAAGAAAGAAAGAAAGAAAGAAAGAAAGAAAGAAAGAAAGAGAGAGAGAGAGAGAGAAAGAGAAAGAAAGAAAAAGAGAGAGAAAGAAAAGAAAAGAGAGGAAAATAAAAGAAAGAAAAATGTACATGGAAGCAGAAGAACATAGTAGATAGGACCCAGAGCCCCAGGTTTCAACAGCCCCTAGTTTGACTCTCATTCTGCAGAGTCCTTGCTGTGTGACTTGGGGTCTATTGCTAAGCCTCAATTTCCTTACTTGCATAACAGAGATAATAGTCCTGAGAGAGCTGGTATGAGGATGAACTTCTTGCACACAGAACACATCAAGAAAGTTTCAGTTAATATTAATTTATTTTGTTCCCTCATCTTCTCTGTGTACTAATAGATGTCTAACAGTCAGTCAGTAGGAAAACTTAAACCAAAAGTCTGAGGTGCTGTGAGGTACACCTTTAATTCCAGCTACTCAGGAAACTGAGTTAGGCATATCACAGTTCAAAGGTAGCCTGGGCAACTTGGTGAAACTCTTGTCTCAAAAGGAAACTAAAAATTTGGGGTTGTAGCTCAGTGACAGAGCTCTTGCCTAACATATATGATGCTCTGGGTACAATCATCAGTACCGAAAGAACAGGTTTTTTGAGATGATGTGCAAACTCTTCTGATTTGAGGCAAGCCAACTGGCCTTGTATCAACAGCTGTTTCCTGCCTTTCTTCAACATCCCCTTACCTTTCATCCTATTGTCATTATCATAATCTTTTTTTTTTTTTGAGGCAGGGTCACACTTTGTAGTTCAGGCTGGCCCTGAGCTCACTATGTAGCCCAGGAAATCCTCAAATTTAGCAATCCTCCTGCTTCTGCCTCCCAAGTGCTGGGATTACAGGTGTGAGCCACCATCCCCAGCACAGTGGTGTGTGGTACTGATTGCTGGTGAGTGTTAGTCACCACACCTGGTATTGTATGTGTTTACTGGGGATTGAACCAAGGACCTTGCACTTGTTGGACAGGCACTGGAACCACTGGCTTAAATCTCCAGCCCTATCATAATCTTTTAATACTGTTGAGCATCCAATTCACTCAGCAAATATTTATTAATTTATATAATTAATATAGTGATTATATGTAATTATATAATTAATTATATAAATTATAATAGCAGTTAATTAGTTTATTTCAGTCTTTGATTCCTATGTGCTCAGCTGATCTACATCCACAATTTAGACAACAGGTTAAAATTGTTGACATGGAAGTTTTTCTACAAGAAGTTGTGATCAGTGTTAAATAGGGCAACTTAAAACCCAAGAGAGAGTTCCTGACCAGTATACAACTTTCACATAAGATTATTTTCTCCACAACTAATACAGTTCTGATTCCAAACACCTCATTTCTCTAATCTAGTCATTTGATTTTTCAAATTAAAATGTCATGTCATGTTGAATGAGCTCAGTTCTCACATGTTTACTGCTTTTTTGGTTTTGTTTTGTTTGGTTTGATTTGGTTCAGCTAGGTTGGGGGGGTTGTTTGTTTGTAATACTCTAATCCATTCCTGGAAAATTGGGCCATACATGTAATAAACTCCCATCCTAAGTAAATAGAAGTGTTTGGAACCTGGGAGAGCCAAAGGCCAATAGCAACACCCAGAATGTTGGAGGGAAGTAAGATATCTCAGTGTTACAGCCAATGTTAAAGCTCTGTGTTACAGCTAAAGCAATTTGAAGACATGAGAACCTGAAAGCTACTTGAAGAGTTGAGAAAAAACAAACTCTATTCAGCTGGCTGGTTTAGATGAGCCACCCTCTATAGCCAACATCATATTAAATGGAGAAATACTTAAAGCTTTCCTTCTAAAATCAGCCACAAGACAAGGATGTCAACTAGCACCACCCCTGTTCAATGTAGTTCTCAAAACATTACAAAAGTAAAAAACAAATATCTGTATAGGAAAGGAAAAATTCAAGGTATCCTTATTTGCAGATGACAGGATCCTCTACCTAGAAGAATCCAAAAAGTCTAGCAAAAAACTCCTGGAATTAATAACGAAACTCATTTATGTAGCAAGATGCAGAATCAACACAGAAGATTTAATAGCATTCCTGTACACTAATAATGAGCCCACTAAGAAGGAAATTAGGAAAAAAATGTCCAATCATAGTAGCACTAGGTAAAATTAAATTTTTTTGCTTTTGAGACAGGGTCTCGCTTTGTAGTTCAGGCTGGCCCTGAGCTCACTATGGTGCCCAGGCAAGCCGCCGTGAACTCAGCAATCCTCCTGTCTCTGCCTCCCGAGTGCTGGGATTACAGGCATGAGCCACCACGTCCGGCATTGTGGTATGCGGTGTTGATTGTTGGTGGGCGTGTCTCCACACCCAGCATTATATGTGGTTACCGGGGATGGAACTCAGGACCTTGCGCTTGCGAGGCAGGTGCCGGAACCACTGAGCTAACCCTCCAGCCCCAGTAAAATTAAATATTGAGAAATTAACCTAACGAAATGAAAGATCTCTGTAATAAAATGTATAGCACTCTGAAAAAGGAAATTGAAAAGGGCATCATAAAGTGAGAAGAAAAGAAAAAAAAATGGAAAGATGTTTTCTGTTCCTGCATTGACAGAACCAATATATGTAGGAAACATGGAAGGGGGACCTTATTTAGAATCTCTGCAGTAAGTTTTAGCCTTCTGCAAGCTATGACAGCACAAGGTGAATTAATTAATAAATAGACAGAAACCAGACTTAGAGAAGAAGCTGAACACTGGGCCTGATCAGTGCTGCTCTCAAGAGCAAAGATGAAAACACCCCAAGCTTGTCACAATTTATTGGGTTGGTTCATAGTGGGTATCAGATGTCTCAGAGGGCAGAGATAACCTTAGCTTCCCCAGGATCTTATACTGATATAATCTTGCCCTTGAGCATCACAACATCAGGGATCATTGATGTCTCAGAATGGCTCCCAACAAATATAGTTGAAATGGTCATCCTACCAAAATTAATACAGATTCAATGTAATCCTAATCAAAATTCCTGCAAGCACTCTTAATAGAACTTGGGAAAACTATACAAAAATTAATATGGAGACAGAAGAGACCCAAATAACAGAAGCAATCCTGATAACAAGAGCAAAGCAGAAGCATGAGAGATTAAAAAATAAAACAAAATAGCATGGTACAGGCACAGAAACAGACATGAAGATCAATAGGACAGAATACAGACTGCAAATGCTGAACATGGTGGCTCAAATCTGTAATCCCAGCACTTGGGAGGCAGAAGCAGGATTGCTGAGTGCGAGGCTTGCCCGGGCTACATAGTGAGCTCAGGGCCAGCCTGAACTACAAAGCAACACACTGTCTCAAAAAAAAAAAAAAAAGAACAGAAAATGCAGAAATCACCAAGTTCACTCAATTATTTGATCTTTGACAAATAGGTCAAAAACATACATTGGAGGAAAGGTAGCCTTTTCAATAATGTTGGGGAAATCTGGCTACCCATATCTTTCACCATGTACTAATCTAAAATCAAAGTAGATCAGAGAACAAGATGTTAAAATACTTAACTTGCTGGAAGACAAAATATGTCATAGGTGTATGCAAGGGTTTCTGAACAGAATCTTGGTTGAATAGGAAATAGTACCAAGAATCAACTAATGAAATCATCAAATTAAAGAATATCTTAAGAGCAAAAGAAAAATTAACAGAATGAATAGGTAATCTACAGAATGGAAAAAAGCTTTACCACCTCTTTTTCAGACAGAGGAATTCAATCTAGAATATATAAAGAACTCAAAAATATTAGACCCTTCAAGATAAAATATCCAGTCAAAAATGCACAACTAAAATTAATAGATATTTTCCCAAAAAAGAAGCACAAATAGCCAATAAATACATGAAGATGTGTCCAGCCTCACTGTTACTATAGAAATGCAAATTAAAACAACACTGAGATTCCATTTTGCTCCAGAAAGAATGGCCATCATCAAGAAATCAAAAATAAATGCTGAGGGGGCTGGAGATTTAGCTCAGTGGTTCCAGAGCCTGCCTCGCAAGCACAAAGTCCTGAGTTCAATCCCAGTAACCACATACAATGCTGGGCATGGTGACTCACGCCCACCAGCCATCAATAACACATACCACAGTGCCAGGCGTGGTGGCTCACGCCTGTAATCCCAGCACTCAGGAGGCAGAGGCAGGAGGATTGCTGAGTTCCAGGCTTGCCTGGGCACCATAGTGAGCTCAGGGCCAGCCTGAACTACAAAGCGAGACCCTGTCTCAAAAAAAAAAAAAAAATGCTGAGGAGGCTGTGGGGGAAAAGAAACACTTCTACACTCTTGGTTGGAGTATCAACTAGTACCACTATAGAAATCAATATGGAGATTCCTCAAAAAACTAAATTTAGGGCCGGAGGGTTAGCTCAATGGTTCCGGCGCCTGCCTCGCAAGCTCAAGGTCCTGAGTTCGATCCCCGGTATCCACATATAATGCTGGGCGTGGAGACACGCCCACCAACAATCAACGCCGCGTACTACAATGCCAGACGTGGTGGCTCACGTCTGTAATCCCAGCACTCGGGAGGCAGAGGCAGGAGGATTACTGAGTTCGAGGCTTGCCTGGGCTACATAGTGAGTTCAGGGCCAGCCTGAACTCTACAAAGTGAGACCCTGTCACAAAAAAAGAAAAAAAAAGAGAGAGTGGGGAGAGGGGAAGGAAAGAGGATGAAGAAAGCAATTAAGATGTGTCATGTACATGTCCCAAATCCACACAAGGAATATAAATATTATGTATTGCAGACATATACCAGTAAAAAAAAAAAAATCAAGAAAGTCCAAAGTAATGACTCTGTGAATCAGTGTATTTGGCTCCATGTTCATAATACATCACTGATGTAAATAGGAAAGTGGCTCAATTGTCAGTAAGCCATAATTTGCATTTATTAAACAATGCTATAAAATTCTGATGAAAATCCACTTTGTAATTCAGACTTGAGGGGGTTTTATTGTTGTGGACATTCAGAAACTGGTCCAGCTGTTTCTCCAGCTGCCTAGTTGCCTAGTAATTCTACAAGAAGAAAATCAATGCATTAGTTCAAATTCTACATCTGAAAAGGACAATACATTTCTTTTGTTTTCATAAAATGCCAACTTTTTTTTTTTGAGACAGGGTCTCGCTTTGTAGTTCAGACTGGCTCTGAACTCACCATGTAAACCACGCAAGCCTTGAACTCAGCAATCCTCCTGCCTCTGCCTCCAGCGTGCTAGGATTACAAACATGAGCCACCACGCCCAGCAAGATGCCTACATTTAAATTACAATGCAAAGCCAGCCATGAACTTTGGGACCAAATTTACATAATTGGTGTCAAAGATCTGAAGCAGAAGATAAAGGGGGCTCGTTATTTTGTGTATTTAGCATCTTTTGAACCCCTCTTATAGTGAATGGGAAACTAAACTGCACGTCTTCTTTAAGTCTACCTGTTTTACTAGGGGTTAGTTAGGTTAAAGAAAGAAAATGCAACCGTAAGCTTTATTAGGTGGATCTCTTGTTTCGTTTGTCCAGGAAGCACACAGTAAAATGAGCTCCAGCTGCAAAATTCTCCTGTTGTCACCACTCTTCTGTGGCCCACTCGCTCTCAAAGCCTGTCACACCTGTTGTACTAACAATGAGTTCATCGACCAGAACCCCGGTCTCAGTAACGGTAAGCAAAGTTTTCAGAAGCCAGACACCTGCAGTCACACTGGTCTATGTCCTTCAAGGATTTGACTCATTTTGAGGAAGAACCCATCATCTTAAGGAATAGTTGCCTGAAAGGAATAGACTCCCACTCCAGCCAGCTCTAGGCAAAGAGGATGATGACAATTGAAAAGGTGCAGTTGTCTCCTGTGAAGCCAAATCTGGCAGGACAGCAAGGCTTCTCAGAGGACTCATCATTGAATTTTTGTCAGGAACTGAAAATAGTTTCATCATTCCTTCACTCCATGATGTCCCTCTTTTTTTTCTCTGAATATTGACATCTAACTGTCTTGGTTTTGTAGCCTCATCACTCACTGGCTAGAGTATCTAATAGAAATTAATCAAAGCCTGCATCTCACTTCCAAACTCCCAGGAGAAAGAAAGCAGTTAATGTAGCTTAGGTCAAGTTTTTACTCAGAGGCCCATTATTGCCATTATTTAAAGTTAAAGATGGTAATGTACTTAATTAGTTCAATTGAGCTACCTTACAAAATATACATATTTAAAACATGTTATACATGATAAGCATGATAAGTAATTTTAATGCCGATGAGAAAATAAAGATAATATGCTATATATGAGCTAGAATTTAAACTCTCTTGATTCCACCTTTTATCCATTTCTGCATTTCAAATCCAATTATCTACTTATTCCCTTAAATATTGTATTTTTAAATTACTGTATCTGCCAAAATCAGCGTTGACAACCTAGTTGTAAGCACTTATCAAGTTGTACAACTGATACTGACTTTACACATCAAATTTCCTAAATATTTTATTTTCATTCTTCAACAAATTTTACAAAAATGCCTGTAAATATCTCCATCTCTACCTTTCCCCCAAGCAAGGTACTCAGTGATCCAAAATAATATCAGGAAAACCAATATAAACATTTTTGTTAGAACTTCCATGGAAATGTCACCTTCCCGTGAAGATACATAAAATAAAAATTCAAAGTGATATTCCTGTTAATTAACATATTTTAATTTTATGTAATAGTTGAAAATAGAGTAACTTCTTTAAAATATAGGCCTATCATTGTCTATTCCAAATGACATTTAAGAAAAGAAAAAGTAGCTGGGCATGATGGCTCACCCCTGTAATCCCAGCACTTGGGAGGCAGAGACAGGAGGACTGCTGAGTTCGAGGCTTGCCTGGGCTACATAGTGAGCTCAGGGCCAGCCTGAACTACAAAGCAAGACCCTGTCTCAAAAAAAAAGAAAAGAAAAGAAAAAGAAAAAGAAAAAGAAAAAGTGATGACCCAACTAATGACCAACCTCACTCATGATAATCCTGTATCACTGTAATTTAGCTCAGACCAACATCCCATGCTATGCTAAGGAGAAAGTGTTTTCTCAATGTTCTGTCTTTATTTCTTTTTATCTTTTTTTTTTTTGAGACAGGGTCTTGCTTTGTAGTTCAGGTTGGCCCTGAGCTCACTATGTAGCCCAGGCAAGCCTCGAACTCAGCAATCCTCCTGTCTCTGCCTTCTGAGTGCTGGGATTACAAGCATGAGTGACCACGCCCGGTTTTGTTCTTTTTTTTGAGATAGGTTCATGCTATATAGTTCAGGCTGGCCTTGAACTTACTATTTAGCCCATGCAAACCTTGAACTCAAGGCAATTCTCTTGCCTTAGCCTCCTAGTGCCAGGTTAAGGGCATGTCCCACCACGTCTAGCTAATGTAATGTAATGTAACCTTTACTTCATTTTTTAAATTTTGGGCTATCCTTCTGGCATCTAGAGTTTCTAGATATAGAAGATAAAGAAGTGCTCATATATAATAGGCTTTTTAATTAACTGAATAAGAATTTAGAATTGTAGCAGCTGAAGATAATTTCTAAAGAACATCTGTGAGAAAATGCTGACTATAGGTACTAGTCCATGAAAACACACAACTTTTTTCCTTCTTATGTTTTCTGAATTAATCATACATAAAGGACCACCAGCATTCAAATAGTGTGTCAGGAAATGGGAACAATAAAATACAGAAAATGGTGGTGCTTCTTTTTGATGACTGCAGGTTATTTGTAAAGCAAAAATAGCGCATCTAAAACTAGAGTGACTTATGTGCACCCCTGTTCATAGCAGCTCAGGTCATCATAGCTAAATCTTGGAAACAACCTAAATGTCCATCAACTGGAGACTGGATAAAGAAGTTGTGGTTTGTCTATAAAATTGAATATTACTATACCATAAAGAATGATAAGTTTGAGTAATTTATACTCAAGTGGATGTACCTTCAGGACATACTCATAAGTGAAATAAATAGGTCACAGATCTGTAAATATTGTATCTTTTCTCTGGTATGAAAAAGTGAAGATGTAAATGAGCTCTAGAATATATGGTTGATATTGTGAAACAGAAAATATTCAAAGGTGAATGGGGTGTATGGGTAACAAGGGGAAGAAAAAATATGGTAATAAAAAAGGGAAACAAAGCTTATGTATATAGAGGCAGGGGGTTGTAGGGTGAGTAGGGGAATAGGAAAAAATGAGAATTAAATTGTGTCATATACTGGTACAAATTCTAAAAAAGAAAAAGAAAAATTAAAAAGAAAACAGAGTGAGTTGTACTCCATGCCAGTCACCACTGCTGGTCTGTGCTATCCTTTAGTTCTTTGAATGGTACCTCTCCTGAAGAGGAGGAAAAGCAGTGCCTTCTCTGTAAACAAGAATTACCTCAGAATTTTTCTTTGCCTTTTAAAGCAAGGTATGGATTTCACTAATTATTTAGAATATCTGGGAACTTGATTTGGATATCATTGTTTTTTTTAAAAAAGAACTCTACCGGGCATGGTGGCTCACGCCTGTAATCCCAGCAGTCGGGAGGAGGAGGATTGCTGAATTCAGGGCTTGCCTGGGCTATATAGTGAGCTCAGGGCCAGCCTGAACTACAAAGTGAGACCCTGTCTCAAAAAAAAAAAAATCTCTTCTGGAGGGGCTGGGGATATTGTTCAGTGATAGAGCACTTGCCTAGCATGCACAAGATTCTGGGGTGGGTTTGGTTTCTGAGCCCTTAAGCCCCTACACCAGGAAATTAAAAATGGCACCGGAGGGCCGGAGGTTAGCTCAGTGGTTCCGGCGCCTGCCTTGCAAGCGCAAGGTCCTGAGTTCGATCCCCGGTAACCACATATAATGCTGGGTGTGGAGACACGCCCACCAACAATCAACACCGCATACCACAATGCCAGACGTGGTGGCTCACGCCTGTAATCCCAGCACTCGGGAGGCAGAGACAGGAGGATTGCTGAGTTCGCGGCGGCTTGCCTGGGCACCATAGTGAGCTCAGGG
>PVIC010043039.1:0-15561 GCA_004025085.1 Thryonomys swinderianus | reverse complement strand
TCATCATATTCCCACACCAAGTTTCCTATAGAAATATTCCACTCTATAAAAGCTGTCCTACTTTCTAGAACTCATTTGCATCTACAGGTGTTCATGCCAAAGAGAAGATCCGGAAATTGTCTATCTGTGATCTATTGATTTCACTTATTAGTATATCCTCCAGATGTCTCCATTTGCACCTAAATGGATCGATCTTGTCCATAATAGGGCTTCTTAGGACTTCCTAAAGTGATGCCTCAAGCTCGGCTTCCTATCAGTGAAGAATATAAAATAGTGTACTTTTTTTTTTGAGACAGGGTCTCGCTTTGTAGTTCAGGCTGGCCCTGAGCTCATTATGTAGCCCAGGGAAGCCTCGAACTCAACAATCCTCCTGCCTCTGCCTCCCGAGTGCTGGGATTACAGGTGTGAGCCACCACACCCGGCATTGTGGTATGTGGTATTGATTGCTGGTGGGTGTGAGTCACCATGCCCAGCATTGTATGTGGTCACCAGGGATTGAACTCAGTACACTTTTGAATAAGCTGTGTTTAGTAAATTTTCTGAAAACAAAAGCCTACCTACTTTTAATTTTTTCTAATTTAAATAACTGAATGTCATTTACATAAATGTATGACAGTCAAAAATTTTATAGGATTATATAGGGTTGTTCAAATCCACTGATCCGTAGAACATGCCTATCATCAAGGGGTTTTTTTTCAGTGTTTTTGAGCAGGTTGTAATATAGATGAATACATTATTTAAACCCTAAAATAGCACAATTCTGGGGTTGTTATAGTAGTTTTTATTTTCTGTGACACACACACACACACATATATATATATATATATATATATATAGAGAGAGAGAGAGAGAGAGAGAGAGGAATTTAAGATAAATTAGGCTGATAGATACAAGAAGCAGCCATCTTACTTTTTTTTTTTTTTGAGATCCTATTTGCACTATTGTATGCCTCACCCTTTTCCGCTAATGTCTAGTATTCATGGCAAGACCATAAGACAGTGTATAAGTTCATGCTACTCTTGATGGACGTGTGGGTTGTTTTCATTTTGGAGCTATTGAAAATATTGCTTGTGGGCTGGGGATGTAGCTCAGTGGTGGAGCACTTGCCTACCAGATGCAAAGTCCTGAATTCAGTTTCCACCATCTCTAATGAAATTAATGCTTCTTTAAATATTTTAGTAACTATCTTTCGGTGAACACATAGATGTATGCTATTGTTTGGTGTGTATATACATATCTCCAAATAGAATCCTTGGATTAACAATTTGGTGGATATATGACTTTGCTAATGAGTTATAATGAGCTTTGCAAAGTGATTATACAATTTCCACTCTGACTAGCAACTTATTGTTCTATATTCTCAACTACACTAGCGTCTCTCAGTGGGTAGCACTTCAGTGTGGCTTTATTTTGCATTTCCCAAATCACTGAGTTTGAGCATCTTCCACATATGTTGCCCATTTGGATATCTTCCTTTGTGAAATGTCTGTGAAGACTTGCCTGCTTTCCCACCATATTCTTCATTTTTCTTATTCATTTGAAAGGGTCCTTTAGAGATTCTGGATGTTGAATGTGAATATTAAAATATCTTCCCCACTTTGTGGTCTTCAGTGATGCTTCTGATGAACACAGGCTAATTTAGTCCAATTTAGACACATTTTCCATTATGTTTATTATTTTCTATTTCCTGGTTTTAAAATCTTTGATACTGCTAAGGGAATCCATCCATTCTCCCATGCTTATACTTACAATCCATCTGTAATTGATTTATGTGTATCAAACCTGGATTCCAAGAAGGGAAGTCCAATGATCTTTAAGAAAATTTACTTCTAAAGTATTTCTTAGCAACTCCATTGAACTACAGGACACTAAAGAGAAACTGTTTCAATGGCCATGTGAATTAAGGTAGAGATAGTCAAGCATCTGTTGAATATCATCTTGTTAACAGTTATTCAAATCCAACTAACAAAAAAAGATATTAATGATGAGAACATCATTTACTGATAAAGACAGTGTATATTCTTCAATTTAAAAAATTCTAAATTCTAAAAACAAAGCAATACCCTTAGAATGTTAATTTGGAAAAAGTACCATAGACCAAAGTTCTCCACCAATATTGAATGAGAGATACATAGGCTAATTTTAAATTTTTACTAATAGGTACATTAGAAATTAAACAAGACCAGGTGAAATTATTGTAGTAGTATATTTTACTTAATGTCAAAGGTACAAAATATTTTCATTTTGACACATGACACTGGCCATCTTTCAAAATTTCTGTAGCTCATTGTACTCAGTGGCTATGGTACTAGGCAGTAAGGGTACAGTGAGTCACAGCACTAGAGTGGCCTTCTTGGCACATATTATAGTCCCAAAACTACACATGAGCCAACTTTATATGCATATTACAGACGTGTATTTATACAGTTACATAGTGCTTTTCAACATGTGGCCTTCATGTCATAAGCACAACACAGAGATGGCTTGGGATTGTCTGAAAAGCACTGTTTCAGAATCAGAATCTACAACTGTAGGGTTTTGCAATCTCTGCTTCTGTGATTCTTCTATGTGTTCCAGTTTGAGAATGCTGGGAAGAACATGCCCATATTTCTGCTTTATATAGAGACAGTAACTCTGTATTGGAGTATTATAAACAAACTCTCTTGTCTAAGCAGAAACATTTTTGGAAGGTGAGTAACTTCATAGTGAAGTTATCATCTCATATATTGCAAATGGGACTCTCACGGCATGACAAATGGTCTCCTCCTCCCTAATGCAGACATGTGGGAGAGAGCTTCTTTTTCTCTTTCCTGATGATTCCGAATTGCCACAGGCATCTATTAAACTTGCAGAAGCAAAGATTTGGGCCCACATGGTAATAATCAGAGCAAGGAAATTGTATTATGGAGAAAATCAAATAACTGCTTTCTCCTTATTGGCTCTATATGTATGAAATGAATGTATAAAGAGGTGCTTGAAGTACCTTTTTATATTCATTTTTTTCTGGTGAGGCATACTGATATTGAGAGATCCAGTATTACTAGATTTCTGTCTCTCTGGAGGTAGGAAGCCTCCTCCATATTCCTCATTTATTTGGGATTGATCCAGACTGTTCTGCTTGTTGAGAATGCTTCTTCTTTTCTTTCTACACATTTATTGGAGTACTTTCAGTTTTCTGAACCCTTTACTTCTTCTCAAGTAAATTTCCCATAACTCAAGTTTGGGCGAGTCTCCACAGTCATCCATGTCTCAAAAGTTCTGTTCCACTCAGTCTAACTCTCCCTACCACGCTTGTTGTCCAAGACTTATGCTTTGGTATCACTTTAATTTTTAATTTCTCTTACCATGCACCTCTCCTTCTTTGAAGGCTAGAACCATGATGAAATTTGCTTGGTTTTAAAATTTTCCTCATATACAGTTTAGTATTAAGAACTAATTAGGCATCAGTTTAATTTGTCTTAAAGAGGTAGCTTTTAGATAATACTTTTTGGTCCCAAACAGTCCTAGTTAAGACAATAAATTATGTTTTCCAAGGTTAAGGTTAATTTTGATATAGTAAAACATGGGCTGTAAAGAAAGTGTCTCCAAGTTTTTTTGATACTAGCTCATAATGGGAGAACTATCTAACTATGATAACAAATTGGAAATATGCCTTTCCATGTGACAGTATTTTTACTGATTTGGATTTATAAAAGAAGAAAAAATAATTAAATGGTATGGTAAATGTTAAATAAATTGATCAGTCTAATTTAAATTCTGGATATAATTTCTATACACTTTTCTGAGAAGAGAAACCAAAACTTCAGTTATATATGCTTTTATGTTGTTTGTCCTTTTTTTCTCATATGATTTCTTTTGATATTTATATTCCTCCTAAGTCACTCAGAGTGCCAGACACTGATATTTCTGTTTTAGAAATAAAGAAAAACAGTGCAGTAAAGTGTACACCTGACAGTCAAAAGAAGAGAGGCTAGAATAAGGCCCAATTATTTGCATTATTACTGTACCCTTCACTTCCATTAAGATATATGCTTATTAGTTATCCCTCCACCCCTAAAATAGCCACTTCCATTTCCAGTAAAAAGCAAGTCATCATTGTCATGAAAATCAAAAAGTGCTTCATTCAAGAAATGTTTGCATGATGGTATTTGATACGCTGTTGCTGGGGTGATAATGATCTCACCTTTCATTCACCTAATGTATTTTCCTAGAGTGCCTTTCACTTCCTTTTATACCAGGCATAGAATTTAGGCAGAAACAGGCAATTTCACTTCACTTTATTGCAACAGGTTAAGCCATGAGTTCGATGCTGTACAATACACCAGTCACAAGTTAAGTGCTTTGTAGAGAGTCTGAGTAGTTTTCATGCTTTATGCTGTGAGTGGTAATGTCAGAGTGAGGTGGAGATGTAACTGAGGCTTTGGGTTAGGAATGTTGCTTGACCAGCTGTGAAGACACAACAGCCTGCACTGCCTGTCTCTTACTTAAACCCGATCTTGGGTGCTGCACTGTATGCCTTTATCAGCTGCAAGAAGCAGCTACTATTTCTGGAATACACTGTCTTCAAGGCTGAGCACCTTCTTTCCCTTCTTTGGTAACTCTGGGTTTATTCTGCAGACTCTCCTGAACTCACTTCCTGCCCTGCAGCGCTGGTGCAGAATAAAGTTATTTCCCAGCTATTTTCTGGTCAGGCTGCCTGTGTACCTGTTTCTAGGGTGTGAGACACAGAAACAAATTGCTAACAAATTTCTTTTCATATAGAACTGCTGTTGAGAGCTCATACACTTATGAGGAAAGGCCAAGTGTCACTCAGGTTGTGGTTGCTCAGCCATATGCAGACTGGGACGCTACAGCGAAGACCAGAGGTGTGTGCAGGAAAATGCAACACAGAGTACTACACCTTTAAGGAAGGGTTCATGGGAAACTCCAGCTTTCTACAACTGGGAGACAAACTTGTATGTCACAGGGAGGGAACCAGGAGGATTTAAAACAAAGTGGAATACCCATGGCAGGAGGAACCAGCATGTCTCTATCTCTACACCTGCACTTCTCACAGAGTGTCAGGTGGAGAAGAAAAAGAAAGCACTGAGAGCCTCCTACCTGTGGCACAAGGAACCCGTGAGGACTTCCTACAAGTTACTGAATGATTATTCTTGAGCTGCAAAACCAGAAAGTTAAGGCTCCAAACTAGTGCAGTTAAGTAGACTTATATCTACTTCTTTTTAGGCATCAGGCTTCCTTTGCTCAACGTAATGCCTGTGAGATTCATCTATGTTATTAAGTGCATTGACAGTATATCCCTTTTTTATTTTGTTGTATAGTATTCTAGGAGATGGATAAGCCACAATTTGTCCTTCTTCTAATCATGACTTTCTGATTTTTATGTAGTTTGGGATCATTACAAACAGTTCCATTATTCACTAATTTCTTTTTTTAGATATATACCATATAGGTGCCTATTGCTGGTGCCTAAAGCAATGGTGTAGCTTTAGTGGGTATTATATACATTAGGTATTTAAGTTTTATGAGGGGAGTTCCTGAGAAAAAACAAGATAAGAGAGAGCAAAAAATTAAAGACAATCTTATGTAAAACAGAAAATTTATGTTCCTTAATATGACATAATCAAATTGCCAAGCAAGCAGAACTTCAGGCTACACTCCCAAATCCCAACTTGTCTGTGGGCAGATTCAGCTTATAGGTTAACTATACACATGTTTTGTCTCCCTACAAAATCAAGGTTCTGTTTGGTTGCATATGTTTTGATTTGCTTGCAACATTTAAAATTAGAAAATTTCACTACAGAAAACTCCAGCTTTCAACATTTTCTTTAGAAAAAAAAAAAAAAAAACTTGTAATAACTCTGAGGCCTGAGCCCATGTTCCCAAGAGTAATCACAGGCTGGAGCTGAGTAGCAGCCACTGCATTTGGAGAGGCCCCCATGTCTCTGTAGAGTTTCTGCTTGTGCCTCTCACTGCTCACACCGCCTGCTGGGAACCCCGCTGCACTCGAGTTATCACCAAGTTTGTTTGTATTTCTCTCATGTACAATATAGGGATTCGACAGTTTCAAAGATAAGACTGTCTTGCACACTTCAACATGTGTCTTCCTACATGTCAAGCTTCGAAGTGTGTGGACATCTTTCTAAAAAGCACCGTCTACTACTCTAGTTCTAAGAAATGACTCAAACAAGGAGGACCTTGCAGTACATGTTGAATGTGTGTGTTAAATGAGAAAGAGGAGCATGTGGGGAGAGAAGCCAGCAGCGTTTGCTTGCTTCTGCCAAGAGGAACTTCAACTCAGGATGTCCGCCCACAGGCCCAGGCTTCTGATCAACATCTGCTAACCATGTGAGCAAGTAATCTGGCGAGAAAGGAGAAAAACAGCCTCTCTGATCCAGTCAAGTAAAGACTTCCTGGCTGAAACTCAATTCCATTATGATTGATGCACTGGGCAGTTGCTAATTGCTTTCAGTCCTTTTCATGCTGACAAAGATTATTAGTAGGGAGCCAAAATTATTTCATTTAAGGTAGAATGCAGTCTAGATGATGTAAATGACTGCTGTGCTAAAATTCAAACATATCCTGGAAACATTAAAGAAAGTGATGCGCTTTGATTAGCTCGTACTTAATAAATGAAGTATGGGTACTTCCTCCCTTCACACATAAACAACAGAGAGCTGGAACCAGGAGTCCACATAAGGACTAACTTAATGGAATAAACAAAGCCTTGAGGGAACGTGGCAATAACACCATCGTCTGGAGACTGGAGGCTGAGTGTTAGGTCCTCTATGAGATAAAGCTGGGCTGCAGAACCTACCAGCGAGACCCTCCAGGGGAATGAATCCTGGGAAAGAGGGAGTGTCCTCGCTTAGTCCTAGAGGGAGCAAAGCAATGCCCTGTACAGGAAAATGTGCCCAGTGTGGGCCCTGAGGACTGTCACATATCAATGTCAGTAACTCAATATTACCTGGAACACAAGGAGAAAAGCCATTAGAAACAACAACTATTTTTGCTACCCATTTTACTGTGTGTATTAGAATTACCAAGTAAGAATAAAATATCTATATGGAAAATACATACAGTAATGATGAGTATACACTCTCATCTATGAAATGATTTAAATGTAGAAACATGTAATGGGACCATATTTTATAGTTAAAACCCCTTGATACCCCTTCCCCCAATGCATGGCACAAACTGTGTAACATCTCACCCAGCTATCCAAGTACCATGTTTTGTGCCAAGGACTTCCAGGACCTCTTAGCTATTGTCAGAGTCCTGTAGCTCTAGGTGCCCTGAATGATGTTTTAACTGTGCTCTCCTTTGCAGTATGTAACTTCTATCCGTAAATGCTGCTACTTAGCTCTGTTCTTGGTCCTATCATCCCAGTGCTATTGGCGAACTCAACTACCAGACAGCTTAACAAGCTTCTCAAAGTTTAAATGCTTTATTGATTTTGTGAAGGGACTGTCAGCTGGAAAATAACCTAGAGATCGTTTTGAAGATTGTGCTTAAAACCACAGTAGTATCCTATCTACCACTGCTCCTCCTTAAGCCATGAGGAATTCTTCCCTTTGCTCTAGACCATTATAGCAAATGGAACACTGTGAGGACAAGCGTTCTTGATGAAAGATTAACCCTGGGGCACTAAGAACGGAACCCAGGATCTGTACGTTTCTTACATCCCCAGCCCTTTTTTAAAATTTATTTTGAGACGAGGTTTTATAATTTGCTAAACTGCCCAGGCGAAGTTGAACTTGCAATCTTCTTCCACCTCCCAGAGTACTCAGATTGCTGAGATACACTGTGATGCCTGGCTACATTGAGTCGTGAATTATAAGTGAGCTCCCAATCCAGCATGATTCCTTGACCTTTTCTATCCACTCAAGGTCCTCCCTAAGTATGTTCCTCGCTATAGGTGAACTTTAAGGAATTGTGCTGCTGCTTGCTAGAACTTATTTTCATCCTAATTTATAACCAATTTTTTTTTTTTTTTTTGCGACAGGGTCTTGCTTTGTAGTTCAGGCTGGCCCTGAGCTCACTATGGTGCCCAGGCAAGCCTCGAACTCAGCAGTCCTCCTGCCTCTGCTTCCCGAGTGCTGGGATTACAGGTGTGAGCCACCATGCCTGGCAACTAAAAAAATTCTTACTCCTGTTATTCCAGACAGGACAGAAATCTAATTCCAAAGTCTTATCCACAGGGTATTTTTTCCTACAACTTTTTTTTTTAAAGCCTCATTTTTCTGAAGGAACTCTAAGGCAAACATTAAGTGTTAATGCTTTAATCAGGATATGGAATCCTAAAGTGAGAGAAAAGGAGAGAGGAAGGAAATGAGGTAGGGAATGGAGGGAAGCAAGACAAGGTGCTGAGTCACTGCTGTGTTACATTCTGGTCCCCTCCTTCCACAAACCATGAGGAAATACAAGCAGAAGTCAGCACATGTGTCTGTGATGGGGTCTGAGATACTTCTGTGAACAAGCTGTGTATATAAATACACCTTGGAACAGAAACAGAGAGAGAGAGAGAGAGAGAGAGAGAGAGAGAGAGAGAGAGAGAGAGAGAGAGAGAGAGAGCGCAAGACAGAGAGATGGGGAGACAGGGAAAGAGACAAAGAATGAATTTATCTACCTTGTTCCTTCCTCTCTTTCATAAGAGGAGGATACAAGATCTCAGTCACTTGTTCACAACCAGGTAAGTTTTGTCCCCCAGTAGGACATTTGCCTGAAGAGATCTTGATATCCAGGAAGACTCTGAATCACCGTAACTGGGTGACTCTACTGTGGCTAGTGTGTGAGGACCGGGGTGATGCTAAACATACTACCATGCACAGGATAGTATCGTGCAATAATAACTTTTTTGTCCAAAATGTTACTTGGGTTACTTCATATAGGTCTAAGTGATAGAAAAACAAAGAGAATCCTACCAGATACCTAAGATGTGTTAAATAAAATGACCTGATACAAAAAGAAAAAAAAAAGATGAAAGATACAGGAGGCGTTCTGCGGAAGAGAAAAGACACATGGAGAACAAAACATGAAAATATGCCAAACATCATTAGCAACCAGGGAAAAAATCAAATTATAGTAAGATTCCATTTCACACTCAATTGTTTGGCAAAAATTAAGATACTGGAGGACATTACACAGAGGAAAAATGTTGTTCAAAAGGAATACGTATTGGCCATTGGAGTGTAAATTGCAAGTCACTGTGTGGAAAAAAGTTTAGTGTTGTGTCATAAAGAAGAACATGTTCATATTCAAAGTGCCCACTTACATTTTTGTGTCTGAGACCCTTGTGGTTCTACCACGGAACATCTTTCCACCTGGAGAACCTGGCTGTTTTAGACAAAATAATGGTCACCTGTATCTTATATCCCAGAAGCCATCTATTCCTGTGCGTAGTGCTCTAGAAAACTTTTGCAGGCACCAGGAGATACAAAAACAATGATTGCAGTATCACATAGGAGTGAAAAACAGAAAAACAGAAACATCAACCTGCTGAAGAATTGATAAATAAATAGTATATAGTCACATGAATTGGATATTTTTGAGCTGTAAAATACATGCAACAATATGAATGAACTATAAAAACAAAAATTTTGATTTAAATGAGCAAATCTCTGTGACTACAGGCATATGAGATCAAGTATACAAGGAAGCAAAAACTCACTTTACATAGGGATTTGTTCATGTTTGGTCAATTTATTCAGCAAGAGAACAATGGGATAGTGATTTCTCCTCGAGGGGGAGTATAGTGAGAGGATGGGAGATTCTCAGCTCTCTAAAGAGAAAGAAATAATTGACTAAGTCACTGTGAGATACCCATAACATCCACTGGATTTTGTAGCTTTATTGTCAGCTTTTAATGGCATAGCATTTATTTTTCCATTGGTTATTTTTTTATTCTACTTAATCTCTTTTTGCAAAACAGTAACCTTCATCTTAGCTTTTTGGAATATGGAGCAAAGAATTGCCATTGTATTCGGGAATGAAGACAGCATCCCCTATGCTGATAGTGGTGGGTGTTTTAACCTGTGTTCTCCCTTCTTGGGTGTCGCCAGCATTTATTTCCACAGTCAAGTCCACATTCTGCCTCCAAGGTGCTTGAGAAATTGCTGGAAGGATGTTTAATTTCACCCTCAATCATGCTGCCCCCCGGTGACTAGGATAGCACCACTCTACCATAAAAACCACGTAGCAAAATGGTGGGGTAGGCCTGCTAATGAACAATCCCATCTCAGGCTGAAGAAATCAAAGGACAGCACATTTCCATTTTGCACACATACTCCAGCAGAAAGACCTACTTTGCGTCAACACAGAGCTCTCCCCAGAAACTTGGCCTAGCAAGTAGCTACCACTTTGCCATGGGATCATAAGCCAACGTTTTCATTAGTTTCCTCAAAGCCAACCCATGTTGTTTAGCTTGCTTATCAAAGTGCAGCACAGAAAGCATCCCGTGTTTGCTCTGTCACTGCGAACTTCCCCACAAGAATTGCCATATGCTGAAAAGACTTTTCATTCTGACCCATCTCAACACCACTTCCTTCTCCACACACCTATCAAAATCCTTTGTTCCCTCCTTCATTTCTTGAAATAAATACAAATCTTCTCATAAGATCATCCTGGGGTTGTGTTGACCACATTGCTACAGCGATCTTTTCATCTACCTACCCACCAGTCAGACCTTGGCTATTCTTTTCGATTGCAATGGAACTGCTCATAAACCTGTTATTCTATCTGGAAGTGAATTACCATTTTCCTGAGTTCTACACATTTTGCATGTTTTTGGTCTCTAACTGGCTCTCTCCTTCCTCACTTCTAGGTGCCTTCATTCTCAAGTTGTCTGATAGCACAACAGGTCTTTATATTTTGTGTGTTGGAATACATACTCTACTCTTTGCTTTAATTTCCCTTGCCACCTTGTTTATCTACAGGATGCATGCTGCTCCGTCAGCTTTTATTCAGATATTTGCTTCTTGGTAGATTGTATTCAGACCAGCTCTTTTCTCTCTGCTCTAGTTCTGTTCTAAAATATGCCCTCAAAAATCCATGCGTTTAATGGTGGGACTTTGGGAAGGTGATTGGATCCTAAGGGTGCTATACTTTTCAGTAGCTGGCTTATAATACATGGTTTATAGTTCATCAGCTAAACAAAAGCTCTATTACTATGATCACCATTGTCATCACCATTGCTCCAGAGATGAATATGGAGCTCCATGTGCTGTGTGGAGGTGGCCCCTGCTTACAGGAACTGGACCCGAGGAGGGGATATGCTCATCCCCAGAACTGTCATCTCTTTCTCTATTTTTCTCCACTCTCTGTTTCTGGCTGCCATATGTTGAAAAGCTTTCCTCTACCACCTCCCTTTGGCATGCTGTTCCTGCCTCAGAGACAGTTGGCCATGGACTGAAATCTCTAAATGTATGAGTAAAAATAAACCTCCCTTTCTTTAAGTTGTGGGTGTCAAGTTTAGGCAAGACTTATGGTCCTGCTTAACCATTAATTTACCACTGAATGAGCCCTAGACAGTGTGCTGCGGAGTTGGGAGTCCCGGCCACATTGAGTGAGTGCTCAGACCCATCATGTTTCTCTGGAGTGAGTGACTCACACAGCTCCTTTGCCACCAAGTGAGGCCTGGCTGACTTGGGGGAAACTGAGCAAACTCAGCCACATTTAGTCAATCAACAGATATGTGAGTGAAGCCATCTTATAAGATATGGCCCAATCTAAATGCAAATGATTAAGCAAAATCTGCTAAGATTAGCAAAGCCTAGCCCAAGGCAGTAAAATTCTCTAACTTACACATAGATTCAAAAGCAACAGTAATGCTTATCATTTTATGCTACCAAGTTATGCATTGAGTTGTGATGTAACATGTCATAACTCTCCCCTCGTCCTATTCAAGAGCTGCAACTCACTTCCATTATGTATCTCAAACACAGCTCTCCTTGTATTTCTCTTCCAAAAAGGTGTAAGCTTCTTGAGAACCAAGGGCAATTTTTCTTGTATCCCAAAATTTAAATAATACCCACTTTCCAAATAAATGTGTGTCTGAAAAATATGAGCGATTAGTGAATTAGTTAAGAATTACTAGTCACTGAAGAGATAGTTTAGAAAGCACACACACCAGGATTTGAATTCCAACTCAATTTCCTATATATGCTGCTTCAGAGAATGTGCTTCACTTTGCTTAGTTCTATTTCATCTACAAACTGAAGAAAAGAAAAACGCAAATGATGTAGAACTGTGATGATGAAATATAGAGATAGATTTCCTGGTCTTTCTCCCTATGTAACACAAGTTGAGGGCTCAGTATATAAGAATTAAGTTATTAAAACTATGAAGCATTTAGTATAGTACCTGGTTTACAGTTCATCAAATGAACAATAGTACTGTTAATATGACTGTAACTGTAAACAACACTAGCATCAGATTTGTTGACAGCTCACACAGCAGATCTGCCATTGGCCTAGCTACATCCCCTGGCATCTGTGAGTCTTGGGAACACTTACTTAAGGGTGGCCTCCAGTCGGAACTGTCTGGGCCTCCAGTGGAAACTGTAAGGGCTTCCTCTAGCTACCGATGTCCTCTTGGCTCACATGGACTGTAGACCATAAATGCCATAGAGTTAACACTCTTCTGCTTTCTCCAGGGAAGCAACCCTCAGCCAAGGAAGATGGAAGAAACTGGCCCAGTACTCCAAGTTCCTTGTCCTTGGTCAGGGTAGATTCCATGTATTTCTATGCTGTATCTGACATTGCCTATTGGGACTGTGTCACTTTGGGTCACAGTAGTGACAAAGATTCTTTTCTGTCTTCCTCCTTTCCCTGTCGTACATACTCATTGCTGTACAAAGACTTATTAAATCACCTCCAAAATATACACCAGTGTCAGTGTTTTTCTCAATAGATGCTTTTAGGATAATAAGACTAAAATCCTAACACTCTTGCTAGTTTATTTTTTCCATACTGCTTCAGAATCTGAGTACTTCCCTTAAGAACTTTGATATCCTTTTAGTGATCTCCAGTTAATCAAGGAATCTATCCAACACAATAGATAAGAGAATCAAACTCAGAATATGGTATACCAACTTGGGTCTTCTCTGTTGTTTTGATTATTATCCACTTCTCATGAGTGTATGTAATTTTTATTGAGTATCTCTGTACTTATTTTACTGAACACCTGGACCTTAGTTTTGATTCTTGGCCAAGACAAACGTGAAATATACTACTTATGATTTATAAGGTGCTGTTAAAAATCTAAAGCTCCACCAGAACTTGTCTACTCTGTTTATTGAAACCACATAGATTGATGTTCATAAAGCTTGCTTTTAGCTACTTAAACTGTGGGTATAAATGTCCCTCAGTAAGCTTGAGCCTGGGCTTCCCTGAAACCAAGGTATCACACATACATCTCAATGATTCATGATCTAAAGACGAAGTGTATTTCCTGTGGTGGAGAAAGAACTCAAGGTGATTTTTCCATCATTTAATTCTCAGCTCAAATACTCTGGCTAGTATGTTCTCACACCCAAGTTAAAGTGGCCTCAAATCATCCTTTATTTCATTAGCCGCTTTACTAGGGTCATAAGCACCATAATGACAGCCAGTTTCCTTTTCTTTTAATTAATGTAGTTACCTCTTTCACCAGAAGGTCAAGTCCACCAAGGTTATGCCTTTGCCATTTGTTCATTGTTGTATTCCTAGGGTGCAGAAGAGTTCACAAGCATGCAAAAGTCAACCATTAAATTTCTGTTAAATAAATGCCTGTACTTTTATGCTTTTTCAGTAATGTATAATTTAAAGTAAAATTAAAAGGACAAAAGCAAATATAATTCACTTTCCTACCTTTTTCACAATGGCTGTGGATAAATTAAAGACTCCAGAGGGGGGTTGCTATTTCTGTTCTGTATTTTTTCATTGGAGTTCTTCAGTTTTCTTCATTTTTCCTCAGTGTTCATTTTGGCAAAAGGCAGAATTCACCACAGCGTATTTCTGTAACAATATGGTACCAACATGACTCAGAACCCCAATAACATTATGCTCTGTTTAAAAATAAATACAGCACATCATTTACTTTGCACTCTCCTACATGCAGTATACCCTTTCTTTACTGTTTCTATCCTTTTCTCAGGCATGCAGCGACAGATCTGTACATGACTATTGGGGCACTCCTTGATGGTATTAGACCACTCTATCCTCCCTGGGCACCTGTATCTACATTACAGAACTTTCTTTATGTAACAATTTCATTGTGAATCCATCAGTCCAATAGATGGTGGGTTCTGAATCTCTAAGGCCTAGCTCAATGGCTGATAATTGTATATTATGATTTATACCTTTCTATGATTTGTAGTAGTTATGTGCTATGAAATCATTGCAAATATTGAATTAGAAAGCACTGAACCACTGTCCCTAGAAGAAATGTACAGTTAGGTTTCTGCAAATTTCTGTTTCCAAAATTTTCATCAACCAGTCAATATAGAAGCTCATTTTATTTATCTCTTGATACATAGCTTACTTAATATACATTGTTGATTTGTCGACTTTAAATTTACAGGGAACAGCACTATGAGTAAAACTTATGTAACCTGTCTTTTCTCCACAAGTCTTATCACAGCCTTCCTGTACATAGGAATACTGAACAGTAGCTCCCTACTATGAACAACGAGATTATTGACATAAGGCACAAACATTTTTTAAGAAGCATAGGAAGGTAAATGTGTAAACAGGAAACACACAAATCATGAAGATCAACCTTGCATGTATCAGCTGAATCAGAGTTAAATGTAGACCTTACAAGTTCTTAACCTTCCTTATGTTCAGCACACTATATTCCTTTAGATTAGCAATAATAAATACTATACACAGGGCCATAAGGGACTAACTACAGACTTAATTACTTTCCTGAAAGATCTAAGAAAAAATCAGCTCTTCTTCCTAATCCTTTAACAAAGACAAATTCCAGTTCCCCATTCTGCCTGTTACTAATCACTGTTCAGTTCTCAGACAATCCAAAGATTTGCCCAATATAATTATGGGTTCATATTTCATCTTGTCCATTACTGGTCAGTCTAAATTATTCCCAGAAGACTGATTCATTTTTCTCTTTGGATAATAGGAAACACTTTCCTTGGTTCCATTATATACATCTATGAGTTGTAGGCATTCAAGACATACATTTGGCACGCTGATATTTTCCCATGAAAATGCCAGTAATTTGTGCCATAAATAAAGAAAAGATTTAGTGCATCTGAAAAATGCTTATGACTCCTTTAGAAATATAAATTTATATCTTATATCTGTTATGAGAATTTTCTAATTTACTTCTTAATTTTTAAATATAAAACTTGCATTTATATTAATACTTATTTGAGAAAGATAATAATTACACTCATCATGGGGAATTAGTACATGTACATAACACATCTTAATTCTTTTTATGCTGCCTTCCTCACATGAAAATTTACCTTTGACTTATTTGTAGTTCTTGAAATGTACTATTTTGCTAAAATTTTCTGTTCAAATGTATCTCCTATGTGTTAAACTACCATTTCTCAGA
>PVIC010043038.1:0-15573 GCA_004025085.1 Thryonomys swinderianus | reverse complement strand
AATTCCAAAATATTGTGTGTGATTGTGAGCTGTATATAAAATGTACCAGTAAAGAATTCAATTTAAAAACTGTACTATAGATCACATTCTAGTTCATAGAACAGGTTTAAGTAAATGCAAAGGAATCAAAATTATCCCCTGTATACTATCAGACCATAGTGCCCTGAAACTGGAGCTGAATAGCAAAAGAAATTCCAAGAATCTCACAAACACATGGAAATTGAACAACACTCTGTTAACCCACCAATGGGCCACAAAAGAAATTAAAGAAGAAATTAAACAGTTTCTACAACTAAATGACAACCCCAGTACAACATACAGGAATTTATGGGACACAATGAAAGCAGCTCTATGAGAGAAATTCATAGCAATGAATGCCTACACTTGGAAAATAGAGCAAACTGAAATAAACAACCTAATGATGAACCTCAGAAAATTAGAAAAAGAGGAACAAGGCAAACCCAGAGCTCACACTAGGGAGGGAATTATTAGAAGCAGAGCAGAAATTAATGCAATGGAGACAAGGAGAACAATACAAAGAATCAATGAATCAAAGAGTTGGTTCTTTGAAAGGATAAATAAAATCAACAGACCCTTAGCCAACCTTATCAAACAAAGGAAGGAAAAGGCTCAAATCCATGCTATAAGGAATTAAAGTGGGGAAATCAGCACAGATCCAGAGGATGTCCAAAGGATAATAAACACATACTTTGCAAATTTGTACCGCAAGAAGATGGAAAATCTAGAAGAAATGGATAGATTCCTAGACACATATGAACTTCCAAAGCTGACCAAAGAGGATATAAAAATGTTAAACCACCCGATATCAATCTGGGAAATTGAAAAATGTAATAAAAAACCTGCCAACAAAGAAAAGCCCCGGTCCTGATGGCTTCACTGCTGAATTCTATAAAACTTTTAAAGAAGAGTTAATGCCTGTACTCTTCAATCTTTTTAATGAAATTGAAAGGGAAGCAGTATGCCACAAATCATTCCTTGAAGCAACCATCACCTTGATTCCAAAGGCAGAGAAAGATCTCACCAAAAAAGACAACTACAGGCCAATCTCTCTAATGAACATTGATGCAAAAATCCTCAGTAAAATACTGGAAAACATAATACAGAGAGTTATCAAGAAAATCATACCACCCCAATCAAGTTGGATTTATCCCAGGGATGCAAGGCTGGTTCAACATACCTAAATCAATCAATGTAATACACTATATTAACAGACTTAATGGCAAAAACCATATCATTATCTCAATAGATGCAGAAAAAGCATTTGACAAAATCCAACACCCATTCATGATCAAAACCCTACAGAGAATCAGGATAGATGGACTTTTTCTCAATCTGATACAAGCTATTTATAAGAAACCAACAGCCAGCATCATACTTCATGGGCAAAAACTGGAACCTTTTACACTAAGATCAGGAACGAGACAAGGATGCCTGCTGTCACCACTCTTATTCAATATAGTACTGGAAACATTAGCCATAGCAATCAGGCAGGACAAAATATAAAAGGAATAAAGATAGGAAAGGAAGAAGTTAAACTGTCATTATTTGCTGGTGATATGATACTCTATCTAGAGGATCCTAAAAACTCAACCAAAAGACTGTTAGACTTAATTACCAAATTTAGTAGGGTTGCTGGATACAAGGTCAATGCTCAAAAATCAACAGCCTTTGTCTACACAAACAACCAACTCACTGAAAGAGAAATTGGGGGAGCCAATCCCCTTCACAATAGCACCCAGAGTCTATGGCCATACCACCCTGAACACACCCGATCTCGTCTGATCTCGGAAGCTAAGCAGGGTCGGGCCTGGTTAGTACTTGGATGGGAGACAATAGCACCAAGAAAAATAAAATATCTTGGATTCAATCTAACAAAGGAGGTGAAAGACCTCTACTCTGGAAACTATAGGACTCTGAAAAATGAGCTAGAAAAGGATATCAGAAATTGCAAAGGTATCCCTTGTTCCTGGGTAGGGAGAACCAACATCATCAAAATGGCTATAGTCCCACAGCTACTATACAGGTTCAATGCAATTCCAATTGAAATCCCAACACCGTACTTCACAGAGCTAGAGAAAATCATCCAAACATTCATCTGGAACCACAAGAGACCTAGAATAGCAAAAACATTTCTAAGCAACCAGGACATGGCAGGAGGTATTACAATCCCCAACTTAAAACTGTACTATAAAGCCACTGTGATTAAAAACTGTATGGTACTGGCAAAGTAACAGACCCGAGGACCAGTGGAATAGATTAGAAGATCCAGACACAACCCCAGATACACCAAGCCAAAGATCCCCAATGGAGGAAAGACAGCCTTTTAACAAATGGTGCTGGAAAAACTGGGCTTTAATCTACCAAAAACTAAAGCTATCTATCTCTTTCACCATGCAGAAAACTAAAATTCGCAATGGATTCGTGACTTAAACATTAAAAAAGAAACAACAAACCTGCTAGAAAACAGGTTAGATAAAACTCTTGGAGACATTGGCTTAGGCAGAGACTTTATGAATAAAACCTCTATAGCACAAGAACTAGCAGAAAGAATTAACAAATGGAATCTCATCCTAGTAAAAAGCTTCTGCACAACAAAAGAAATCACTGACACCGCAAAAAGACAACCAACAACATGGGAAAAACATCTTTACTAGCTGTTTGTCAGACAAAGGGCTGTTATTTACAATATACAAGGAACTTAAATAAATCAGTCTCCCCAAGTTTAAAGACCCAATTCAAAAATGGGCATCTGAAAGGAACAGACAATTCTCAGAAGTAAAAGTCAAAGCAGCCAAAATGCATATGAAGAAATGTTCAACATCACTGGTCATTCGAGAGATGCAAATGAAAACAACACTGAGATTCCATCTCACTCCACAAAGAATGGCCGCTATTACAAAATCAACCAACAATAAATGCTGGTGAGGCTGTGGGGAGAAAGAAACCCTTCTCCACTGCTGGTGGGGGGATTGTAGACTTGTGCAACCATTGTGGAGATCTGTGTGGAGATTCCTCAGAAAACTAGGACTAGGAGTCCCATTTGACCTTGCTAGGAATATACCCAAAGGAATTTAAAAAATCACATTGGAAAGACAGATGTACACCCTTTTTTATAGCAGCTCAGTTTGTGACAGCTCAGTCTTGGAAACAACCCAAATGCCCATCAACTGGAGACTGGATAAAGAAGATGTGTTTTTTTTTTTAAATGTAGTATTACTCTGCCATAAAGAATGACAAGATTGATTCATTTATGTGCAAATGGAGACACCTGGAGGATACACTAATAAGTGAAATAAATAGAACACCGACATGCAAATACTGGATCTTTTCTTTGATATAAGTACCTGTAGAGGTAAAGGAGCTGTAGAATATATGATAGTTTTTGTAATATCAAAAAGGAATTTGGTATGGGAACGCAATGAGGGGAAGGAATAAATATGATTTGGAAAAAATTAAAAGAGTATGTATATAGGGGTTGGGGAGGGGGTCAGTGGGAAAGGATGTGGGTAAAAATGAGAATTAACCTGTGTCACATATTGGTACAAATTCCCCAATGTTTTGTGTGATTGTGAGCTGTGTATATAATGTACCAATAAAGTTTACTGAAAAAATGAAAAAAAAAACCACTGTACTATAAAGCCACTGTGACAAAAACTGCATGGTACTGCTAAAGTAGCAGACCCAAGGAGTACTGGAATAAATTAGAAGATCCAGAAACAACTCCAGATACACTAAGCCACCTTATTTTTGACAAAGGAGCCAGACATCCTTAATGAAGGAAAGAGCCTCTTTAACAAATCATGCTGGAAAAACTGGACTTTAACCGGCCAAAAACTAAAGCTAGACCTATCTCTTTCATTGTGTACTAAACTAAAATCACAATGGATTCGAGACTTAAACATTAAAACAAAAACACTAAACCGGTTGCAAAACAGGTTAGGTAAAACTCTTAGGCTTAGGCTGAGACTTTCTGAACAAAACCTCTATAGCACAAGAACTAGCAGAAAGAATCAACAAGTGGGATCTTGTCCTACTAAAAAGCTTCTGCACAGCAAAAGAAACCACTGGCACCGCTAAAAGACAACCAGCAATATGGGAAAAACTTCTTTACTAGCTGTTTCTCAGACAAAGGGCTACTATCTAGAATATATAAAGAACTTAAACAAATCAGTCCCTCCATGTTTAAAGACCCAATTCAAAAATGGGCATCTGAAAGGAACAGACATTTCTAAGAGGCAGAAATAAAATCAGCCAAGAAGCATATGAAGAAATGTTCAACATCACTGGTCATTCGAGAGATTCAGATGAAAACAACACTGAGATTTCATCTTACTCCACAAAGAATGGCCGCTATTACAAAATCAATCAACAATAAATGCTGGCGAGGCTGTGGGGAGAAAGGAACCCTTCTCCACTGCTGGTGGGATTGTGGACTTTTGCAACCATTGTGGAGATCTGTGTGGAGATTCCTCAGAAATCTAGGACTAGGGGTCCCATCCGACCCTGTTATTCCCCTGCCATGAATATACCCAAAGGAATTCAAAGATTCATATTGTAAAGACGTATGTACAGGTCAGAGCCCAATTTTGGAAACAACCCATCAACTGGAGAATCGATAAAGAACATTTTTTTTAAATATAATGGAGTGTTACTCTACCATAAAGAATGACAAGTTTCATTCATTTATGGGCCAATGGAGGACACACTAATAAGTAAAGAGATCACAGATATGTAAATCCCACATCTTTTCTCGATATGTGAACCTGTAGATGGAAATGAGTTCTAGAATGTATGATAGATTTTGTGAAATAGGAAATGTTCAAAGGGAATGTGGTAGGGGAAAGTAATGATGGGAAAGAATCAATATGATTTGAAAAGAAATAGAAAGAACATGTATTTAGGGGGTGGTAGGTTGTGGGGTCAGTAGGGATATGAGTAAAAATGAGGTTTAACTCTTCTCATATACTGGTACAAATTCCCCATTGTTGAGTGTGATTATGAGCTGTATACAAAGTGTATAAAGAAAGACTTCAACTTAAAAATGTGAAAACTGTGATCAAGTGAGAAAGGAGTAAGAGAAATACTCCTAAACCTCCATCCTTCTTCCATCTTGGGTAATGCCAAAGACAATCAGAGACAAAAAACTGAAGGAGCTGGTTGATACGTTTTTTTAGAAATAGCAGGGCTTTTGTATGGTATGGAACAAACTGAGCTGTACAGAAGCTAACAGAGAATCCAACAAGGTAATTATTGAGCTAGCCAAACTGATGTATGACCATAGAAATATAATATGACTCCTATAGTTTACTACATATACATCAGAGGTGGGGTACATTTGTCTTTCTGTAAGATTAGGGGGGCCTTAAAGAGAATATTGTTCAAGCATTTTGTTCAAGCAACTTATTGTACCACATGATAACACTTAAGGGTTCTCTTCATATATATTTATATATATAATTTTTAGTTAGCTTAATTTAACCATTCACAATTAACCATATTCCAGTACTTAATTTCGAATTATAAATATCTAATAATAAAAATACTGTGAACCTTTTAAGTGTTTATAGTTTGAATTGATATGGCCTCTGAAGTCTGAGTACTGCTTGACTGGTTTGAAAAGGTATAAACAAAAGAATAATTGCTACTTAGTCACTTTGTCTACAGGTATCTAACCTCACTGAAAGTTCACAATGACCTAAGTAGTTTCTAGTCTGACAGATTTTATGCTATTTTTAAATATCATTAATAACACAATTGAAACTATTACCTTAATATATTCTTTCTATTTTATGTTTTACTTTTAATATTCTAGAATAATTTGGATAAATTTGATCACCATGGAAGTAAGTACAAAAGTTTGTGCAGGATTTAATACTTTAGATTCAACATCTCAAGTTGTTACTTTCCTGTCCCATTCATATTTAATCCAATCAGTGAGTCCAATGAATAAATGAGAGATCAGTTTTATTCAAATAAGGAATTTGTATAAAAGTGCTGACTTTTCCCTTCTCAGCTACAAAACCATTTGAGACCCATGCTGATCATTATAATCATAGACATCTATTTTTCATGTACTTTGAAGATTCATTTATCTGTATATTCTCCAAAAGTAGAAAGATGAATTAAATAGATTTTTCCATTTTGTCAAAATCATGTTTGTAGTATATCAAGAAGACTGATTTTGTTCAGTACCTGTTCTGTGTTGGGTAAACACAAAGTGAAATTCAAATCGACAGTCCAAATTCTCCCTTGGCAATGTTACTAATCTACCTCACTAACTATCCAAATGCATTTCCATTTTGGTGGCTATCAAGAAAATGTTTCCCAAATAGTAATATAACTTAAATCAGTGTCCTGGAAGTTCACTCTTTGTATTCAATTATGCCAATATTTTTTAGTATTTCTTGGAATGAATTCTGTGCAACATTTCCTGTATGAGACACAAAAGCAAAAACAACACAAAGCCAAGTGGAGACGTGATTCTAGGATCATCACTGTCCAGCCTCCAGATCTGAATACTTTCAAGTGTCATTAGGCGTATGACTGGAACCAACCACACCTAGGGTGCTAGTTTGACAGTATGCTATGAAAGACTCACGTACCTATTTTTCTCTATGATCCAGCAGCCTTTTCTAAACACTTCTTTTTTAAAAAAGTTTTTAATTTTGATACAAGTACATTTTATGTACACATCATCACACTCAATATTGAGAATTTGTACTAGTATATGACACGACTTAATTCTCACTTTTTCCTGTTTCCCCTACCCATCCTACGACCCCCATCTCCTATGTATATGAGTTTGTTTCCCACTTTTTTTTTTTTTTTTTTTTTTTTGAGACAGAGTCTCGCTTTGTAGTTCAGCCTGGCCCTGAACTCACTATGGTGCCCAGGCAAGCCGCCGCGAACTCAACAATCCTCCTGTCTCTGCCTGCCGAGTGCTGGGATAACAGGCTCACGTGAGCCACAATGTCCGGCATTGTGGTATACGGTGTTGATTGTTGGTGGGCGTGTCTCCATGCCCAGCATTATATGTGGTTACCGGGGATCGAACTCAGGACCTTGCGCATGTGAGGCAGGCGCCGGAACCACTGAGCTAACCCTCCGGCCCCTGTTTCACACTTTTTTAACCACAACAATTTTTTCTTTCTCATAATTACTTACCCCTACCTCCTATTTCCTTTAGAATGTTTTCTATTTTACAAGGTCTATCATATGTTCTAGGATTTAGCTACATTTCAGTTTCTCATACCAGAGAAAAGATATGGTATTTAAATATCCGTGAATTATTTATTTCACTTATGAGTGTTTCTATTTTGTGCTTAACACTGTTGCATGTAACAGTAGTTACCCTTTCAAAGGTGTTTAATTATTGGTCTGATCGTACTACACAGCTTTGAAAAATGTGAATGTTCGAGATTCTGTTTGACTCTGTGAGATGTGCTTGCATCAGTCAGGAGACCATATAGTCAAAGATAAATTTAAAGATCTACTATGGGAAATGTTATAGTAAGTAAATTACACTAGCTAGCAATGTTCATATTTCATTATCTTACAGAAGAGTACAATATGAATAATAAACATCTCTTTGAAATGCTGTTGACCTCTATCTCCAAATCTAATCACTATTCTTTGTTTCTTCCATCAATGGCTTTAAATATGACATTTTTTATACAATATACTTGTGGAGCAATACTTAATTGTAATGTATAAAGAATATATTATTGAGGACCAGAGATTTAGCTCAGTGGTTCCGGCACCTGCCTCGCAAGTGCAAGGTCCTGAGTTCGATCCCGATAACCACATACAATGCTGGGCGTGATGACTCACGCCCATCAGCAATCAATACCACATACCACAGTGCTGGGCGTGGTGGCTCACGCCTCTAATCCCAGCACTTGGGAAGCAGAGACAGGAGGATTGCTGAGTTCGAGGCTTGCCTGGACTCCATAGTGAGCTCAGGGTCAGCCTGAACTACAAAGCGAGACCCTGTCTCAAAAAAAAAAAAAAGAAGAATATATTATAGTAAATATATCACATATTAAATTAATAAGTATACTTAATACTATGTTGTTTACAGATATATTTATGTTTATACATGATAATTATATATTACTAGTATATATTTTTTATATTATTATGGTTATATCATTCTAATTTGTTGCCATCCTATTAACATATTTTTATATTTCATAATTAGAAAACTTCATACTATATTTTACAAATGATGAAATTAAGACATTTGTGACACAAGTATGTTAGCATATACTTGTAATATATGATTTATTTATATATTTATGTGTATATATTCATAAATATTTTATTGTATGTGAATCATTTATTGTATATATTTTCATACATAGTCAATACTGATAATATATTTATATAATATTTAGTTGTGTATATGTATTTCATTTATTAAATCATATGCAGCTGGGCTGGAGATTTAGCTCAGTGGTTCCAGTGCCTGCCTAGCAAGTGCAAGGTCCCTGGTTTGACCCCGGTAACTACATACCATACTGGGCATTGTGACTCATACTCACCAACAATCATTACTACATACCACAGTGCCAGTCCTGGTGGCTCATGCCTGTAATCCCAGTACTCGGGAGGCAGAGGCAGGGGATCGCTGAATTTGAGGCTTGCCTGGGCTACATTGTGAGCTCAAAGCAAGACCCTGTCTCAAAAATGCATACATACATAAATACATACAGCCATGCTTTTATCATACATATTATGTATAAATGTATATGTATAAATTTATAAATCATACTTATTTACCTATATAAACATCTATATACCCATTACTCATAATAAAAATATTTTTTAAAAAATATGCATATACCTATGTAATATTTAGAAAAGAATTACATTAAATTGGCATTGATTTTTATTGTTTTTCTCAATCACTTATCTTAGAGACACAACAGTATCATATATTATGATTCACTGAAAAATATTTTAAATGATGGATGAATCTTTCTTTTCTTGTTTTGTCCAAAGTAATTGCTAATAAAACAATATTATGATAAATTTTTATGTGAGCAGGTATATATATATATACACACACATACACAGACATGTACATGTTATCTGTACCTAAACCATTACCAGTGTATACATATCTAATAAATAATTCCAGTGAAGGACTGAGTCTGAACATGTACTTAATTTTCATTTTAATGTGTATTGCCTATATTTCTCTAGAGAACATTACAATTTGTGCAATTACAAATGGTGTATACAATGCTTATTTTCTCCCTATAGTTTTCCTAATACTAAACTTTTAAATTGTCAGTCAAGAAAGTGACTATGGAAACTTGCATTTATTTTGATTCATGTTTATTTCAGTGAATTTATTGTATTCACTTGTAAGGAAATATGAGATTATCATATGTCTTATATAATCATGACTTTCTATTCAAAATTTTGAATTCAGGTTTGATATTGTTAAACTAAGATACTGAAAAAATAACCCTCCGGGTAATTTGGAAATCACAAACAGTTAATTTACTTTTTTAAGCTAATAAAGTGAACTTCTGTATAAATTTTATCAAATGCAGTGATAGGAAGCAAAAATAATGCTAAAGTTTAAATTGTCCGTCCCACTTACTAGTTAATGTAACCTTACACAAATTACTACATTTTGATTATTTGTAAAGAAGCAGTAATGCATTTAGCTTAGAGTATTGTTATGAAAAGTAAAATTATGGGACAATTATAAGATCTAGTGCTCCTCACAGATGTTGCTTATTAGGAAGATATAATCAGTTGAGAGTCTAGTACCTTAGAGCAAATAGTTGGTAGAGTAGAGGGATAGGTTTTAGAGCTGTATGATCGAAATTATTTCAAAGACACCCAGTCTGACTGCACAGTTATGTGCATCACTAGTAAATTTTTATTCTTCTTACATACATTTATTTTATTTCATAAGATAGGTTTCTCTGAAGACTCAAAAGTGAGAGCCCCAGCAGCCTGAAAGAGTAAATTCCACACAAAGGAACTGATCATAATTTCCTAGAATCCTGTATTTCTTTCAGGTTTGTCTTTTTATACAGTTATTTCTATGCATAGAGAAAAATAAGACCTTTATGTATGAAATAGAATCTAGCTTTATGCAACTGAACTTGCCTTCTCTAAAGCTGACAGTGACTTTAACCTACCTAATTCCTCCTCCTCCTTGTTCCTTCCTCTTTTATTTAATATAATAAAGTCAAAGAACAAAGGTTGAAATCATTTTTATTGATTTGAGTTTTCTGAATACTATTATTAACCTTTAGTTTTGAAATTCTAAGCATCTACTTGACTTTTCTATTGTCAATTATTACTCAGCAATTTCATTAGTTTGGTATCGAATTTACTTGGCAAAGAAACATCTAATACTGATACATTTATCCTCAGATAATAAAGTTTGGTTCAAACCTTATAACCTCAGCCAAAGTGATTGCATTTCTGCAATTACATTTGCTTTCCCTGAAGCAGGATAATTGAACTGCGGTGTACTGTTTGTCAAGATTTATCCCCTTGTATAAATCTCATTGTGTCAGCTTCTGTAGCACATTGTTCCAGAGGAAATCAACCTGCTCTAGAAAAACCTAAACAAGGTTTATAATTAGAGCAAAGAAAAGGACAAATTCATCTCAGCATTGTTCCGAGAGGAAAGGATTATATGGTGGTGGGAGGGTCCCAGTTGCTTTACGGATGGTGGTTTTGGTTGGGAGATTCGAGGTACAGTGAAGACAGAGAATCCCTTAGAAATCTTTCTGTTCTTCATCTCATGCAAGGCGATGCTTTTGAGAAGAGTATGAACCATATTTGCAATAAAATGTTTATAGTTGGACTGAAATATAGACTGAAAAGAAAGAAAGAAAAAGGAAGGCAGGAAGGCAGGCAGAAAGGAAGGAAGGCAGGAAGGAAGCGAGCAAGGAAGGAAGGAAGATAGGGAGAGAAGGAGAGAGGGAAAGAAGAGACAGAAGTCACTACTTGATTTCTAGGTCAAGTAGTTAGGGCCTGGTTCTATTGACCATATAAGCCTTTGGAGACTATGGTCCTACTGACTATTTAAACCTTTGGGGGCCAGTCAGCAGGTGTCTGAAGAGATCAATTATCTTTGTATTATCTTTTGTTCAAAAGACAAAGCTAGTGGCATCTAAAGAGTAGATATAACATCATTATATTCCAATGCAGTATTTAGATGAGAATTTATTTCTGTTTATCTTGATTCCTCAAGTCATGGTAGATTAGTAAGAAAAGGCTGGGTTGTTTGATGATAGAACACAATATAGGAAGGTGAAGTCTTTATCATTTTATTGAAATTCTAGCATCCAAAGGGTTATGAAGAAAATATCTGTGTGTGGTTTGCAGTACACTGAGAATTTATACATCTTTGCAAAGGACTTTATACTTCATCATAAAGAGCAAAGGACTTTATACTTCATCTCTACTTGCAATTTTAACAATTTCCAGTACAAAATCACTTTTCTGCGGTTTTAAATTAGCCTGTGTATTACTGAATTGTGAACTACACAGTCACTCTAGCAACTTGCTCCCAACTGTGGTCTGCGTTTTAGAGACTAACTTTATCTTCCATATGAATTAAGACTTATCTTGGCTGTCCAGCATGTATTTGCAGTAGTTTCTAAAAGCACAGTCTATGTGTGATCGAAGGCTGAGTTAGACTCAGAATTACACTTTAGTGTTGAATGTTTGAGTTTGATGATGGCAGTTAATTGTCACATCTCAGAAGAACAGTTCAGAAGTGAAGCAAAACAGAGGTGAGGTTACTTCAAGGAAAAGGTGATCTGGGAAGAACATCTGACCTTTTAAAAGTTCAATGTTATTTGACTGTTCAGCTACTTTTGACTTTTCTTCTCAGTAAGGAACACGTAGAACATCACATCAGGAAGCCTGTCCTTCTATATCCAGACAGAATTAAGTTCTGTTTTCTTTGCTGAGGACTCTCACCCTCTGTAATTAATTAGTTATTACAACTCTCCACTGTCCTGGAAAACCCTTAGTGGAGGGACAGAGACATTTCCTACCAGATTATTGTAGCTCCAGCACCTGACAGAATCAGAAGCATATTGTAGGAATTTAATAAACCTTGATTGAGTGAATCAATACATCGATGAGGAGATATTTATTTGGAAGTCAATATTGCAAGTTGGCAGGAAAATACATAATTATCTTTTAATATCTGCCTTAATGTACTTGAACTTTATACTATGATAGCTAAAATTTTGATACCAAAACTAATGAGATACAGTCCATAGTTTGTACTCTGCCTCTTTTATCCCCCATTTATCGCTTAATTTAAACCATTGCCTTCATCACTGTGTTTTCTAAGGACACTAATGACTACTTATTTGGTCAAATTCAGTGTTTCAAACTGTCTCAATGTCCTTCACTTCTGTGTAGCACTAGACACTAGATAACCTAGTCTTCGATTTGAGTATGTGTTTCTCTTTGGTCCCCAGATGCTCTAACAGGCCTGACCACTTCTTGACCCTAACTGTACGCTTTGCCCAGGCTAATATTTCTATCTGACACATGAGATACTGGCTCTGCTCTTCTTTTCAACACTGTATATCTTTTGTAGTTTTTTTTACTGCAGGATGATGGCTCCATTTATGTATCGCTAATTACCTACATCTATCATTAAGAATCATGTATTTGAATACTACAACATACTCTCTAAATCATTGTTTATAAAACTCAAAATCATTTTCCCAATTGCACTATTTTCCTATCGATCTTTGTCTTCTGCCATGGTACCAGCAAACTGCTTGGCACACAATCTTGAAATTTTGTTTACCTCATTTTCTGCTCTTTGCCATTTTTTAAAAATCTTCCATGTTCAACACTTGCAGCAAAGACAGACTGGTTTACATAGGTACTAACTATCTGTGCAGTGGTTTCTGCACACAGTCTCTTCCTCCTGAACTCTGTGATCTACAGTGGGCTACATTGAGCCCCTACACCGGGTGTTTTCCCTTCTGTGAAATCCTCTCATGAAGTCTCCTGTGTGTAGCTGAAGCTTGACCTTGAGGTTCTGTGACTGACAGCTCTCCAGCCATTTCACTTCCACAGACTGAATTATGTAATGATAATGCATTTTTCAACATTTCGGTTTGGTGCCTTTGTTCTGTTCTTTTTTTATAGATTATTGAATCACATAAAATTCTAACTAATGGCTGAGGATGTATTTGTACAAAGGTAAAACCTGGCTAGCCTATGTGAGGCCCTGAGTTCATTTGTAGCATGATGTGATGAAAAATACCCAATTCAAGGTTCAGGATCTCCTTAACTCTTGCTTGGCAGAGTTTTCCAAATTGTAGGTGACATAGTTTTAGTTGGTCCACAGAAAGGCATTAACATAAAATTATTTAGCAAAAAAAATGATAATATTCTTTCCAGTTTTACCAAAGAGAGGGTGAAACTTTGGTTCTAACTTGTTTTTAACATTATTCTAAAATTATTATCATTTTTTTTAAACCTGTGAAGGATCAGAAAGAACATTTGGCATAACTGGTAGCTAGTATTATCTTGTTAGAAGTAGGTAACATTAGAACATTCACGTTTGTTTAAGTTGCCTTCTGTTTATGGCAAGGATACTAGTTTATCTTCATGACATGATATTAAGCACCCATAGAGTAATGCTTCAGTTAAATGCCAAATACATAATAAGATTGGTAATAGTTTCTGATCAGGGATTTTTTTCTGAAAATGAAATTTAAGAGCACATTCAAATCAAAAAGTCCACTCATTATTGACTGTAATCTGAGAAACCATCATTACAACTTTATCCTGATATTACTTTTTGCTTTTTAAACTGTGGAAGTACTTTTCACCCATACAGAAATTATTTTAGTGAAGTGATATTGCTTGGTTCAAGACTTGGTTATGGCATTTGCTGCCCTATAAATACTTTATTCCCAGAGCTTTCTCATCTGTAAAATGAAACTTTAAAGTGGAATGCTTTTATAGACTTTCTGGGGGAAATAAATGAGATATTGTATATAAAAAGAAATTGGCAAGCATCTGACACAGAAATAAAACCCAGTAAGTATTTTATTCTTTATCATTATTATTTCACTTTCTTATCACTACTATTCTGGCATTTATTAGTACATGTGGTACGTTTAACATTTGCGAGCATATAAAACGTACACTCTGTAGGCTAAGTAGTTTGATACACGTCAGAGTGTAACATAAGCTCCTCTGCAGCTGGCCCGATTTGGGCTTCCCTGCACATCCCCTCTCTGGGTTTGGGCTCTTTCTGAGCTCGCAGAAGAGGTAGAATGAAATAGCAGTGCCTGGAAGAATCTTTTAAATAGCATCATTCACTAAGCGATGTGTGGCTCACAAGGTGAGGACTAGCTGCTCCTGAAAATGCTAGACACTGACATCGGGAAGCTGTGTTCTGCGTTTGGTCCCATGGGTGATGCTTCTCGGGCATGTCTTTGGCTGAATTCCTTCAACAGGGACTTGTACCTAGGATTTAAACTACTGCTCTGTAGCTGTGACCTTCTTTCCTTTCCTTCTCTTTGCTTCCCTTCTCTTTCTTTCCTGACATGTCGTGTGGTTCTTCATCTCCAGGAGCATGTCTGCGCAGAGGTGAATGCTAGCATTTAATTCTCCGTATTTGTCCCAGGACCCTTGGCTTTGCAACTCAGAACTTTTTCCTTAATTTCCTCTGGTCCCCCCTTCTATTCCTGTCTGAACTTGATATTTCAGTTGTAGCCAGTGTTTCTCTTACTCCTTTTCATTACAAGTTTACTGAGTGCCATTTTGACTCAGTTTTATGACCGGCACACTAATCTCTGTTGACAAAAGATGCCACAGAAGATCAAAATGACTTTATGCCTGGTCTGGCTGAGCATAGGAATAAAGTAAAATACAAAATATTTTGGAAATAATAACTAAGACAGAATCACTTAACTTGATGGACTAGAAATGGGTGCAAATGAGAAGTAAAACTAGAAAATTGCTTTCTGTGGACCTTGTACACTAGGAAAAGGAATTATGGGAAATTATTTTAGGAGGAAGGTATTCAAGACAATATTTATGAAGGATGATTGGAGAGTGTCTCACGAGATGGCACTCTTTGTGTATGCTGCCAATAGGGAGAGTTTTAAATTTGAGAAGGAAATAAAACATTCAGGGCTTAATGATATCATGAATGAAAAAAATGTGCTCAGACATTATAATGATACTGCTCTACATTTCATATGCATTTCTTTTAAATGTAATACTTAAATGTTTTAGTCAAAATATTGTCATTAGTAATTTTTGTTATATCATTAAATTTAATATTTTAATTGACATACAATTGGATATAATTCTGATATGCAACATGATGTTTTGAAATAAGTATCCATCAAGGACTAGCTAAAAGGTGCGAATAACATGTTAAACATACCATTTTTCTGACAAGAACATTTGATATCTACTGTCTTAGCAGTTAACAAGTTTAATACATCTATATCTATGTCCATATCTATACCTATGTTGTTATCAACTGTATCACTACATTGTTTAATAGATCATTTG
>PVIC010043037.1:0-15596 GCA_004025085.1 Thryonomys swinderianus | reverse complement strand
TTTTTTTTTTTTTTTTTTTTTTTTTTTTTGAGACAGAGTCTCGCTTTGTAGTTCAGGCTAGCCCTGAGCTCACTATGAGTCTCCACACCCAGCATTGTATGTGGTTACCAGGGATTGAACTGAGGACCTTACACTTGTGAGGCAGGCACTGGAAACACTGTGCTAAATCTCCAGCCCCAAAATTTTGCCTTGAAAGATCACTATAATTTGGTAGAATGGGTCTATGTACACAGGGTAGCATGAACAAAGGAGATACTTGCTTTGGAAAGTATGAGAAGATCCTTTCTCTGAGCACATGAGATTTATGAATGTGACCATCCTGATATGATAAGAATTTATGTGTCATTCATTAAAAAAGAAAGGAAGAAAGAAAATGGGCATAGTGGTACACACCTGTAATCCTTGGACTCTGGGGGCTGAGCCTGGAATGTCACAAGTTTCAGCAAAATCTGGGTAATTTAATGAAACTCTGTCTCAAAAGTAGAACAAATAGGGCCAGGGAGGTAGCTTAGTGTGAAGGTCCTGACTTCAGTTCACAGTGGTGGTGGTGGTGGTGGCACCATATCTATTAAGAAGTTGAGAGACGACTGACCTTGTGGGATCAGGATATCTTAAAGTTGAAAGAGATTAGAATCAATATTTTGTCAGTTGCAAGAGAGAGATTTCATATGTTGGAAAATAAAATCTTTGCTATCATGTAACACGGTTCTGAGTCTGTTGAAAGAAAAAAAAAGGGAGGAGGTATTACAAAGGTTGACATTGGAAATAAATGTAACGTGTCAGGAATACTTGAAGTGATTGATAGGTGAACACCCTGGTGTGTTTGTGCTTGGATAGCAGAATATTTTAAGCACCTGGAATTTTGTTTATCCTGTTTCCCAAAGCAGCAACATTTTCCATTAGCACAGTGACCCCAGGAAGCCAAACAAAGGTAGACTGCAATACTGAGACCAAATCAGGTGTTCTTTTGTGTTAGTTAAACAACTGCCTTGGGATTTAAACAGCACATCTTTCCCCTTTAGTTGTCTTGCACAGAAAATGTTAATAGGAATATGGGAAACGAGCTGAAAGATGTAAAACGTTTCATGAATTGTGTACGAAGAGACGAGTTAGCCTGTGAAGTGACAGAATTTTGTAGAAGGGATGGTGAAGGAGTTATCACAAAGACTGTAGGATTTTCTGGTAAGAACTCTGAAGTTCGAATGAATCCACTGATGATTACCTTTGGCTTTGTACATGTAATGACTCCAATTTACTTTCTATAGCCCAATTTAACCATCTCTTTCTCTAAGAAGTCATTTTTTTTTTTTTAAATCTGTGGAGAGTTGGCCCCTTCTTCCCTTATGTCTCACAATTCTCTTTCTGTCAAGCTCGGCTGGCACCAGTAACGTCTGAGGATAATTCTTGGTTTTTGTCTCTATTAGATTTTAGTTCTCTGAGGACAAGGACTATCTTTTGTTATCTTATTTTCAAGTTTCTAGGTCAGTGCTGGAAAAAATAGATCATCTGTATTAAGTAATGCTCTCGTCCTTTAATTCTAGTTCAATTGGTCATCGTATTTTCTCAGAATTCACCCTGAACATTCCCACTGCTTGCGTTTATCCCACTTCCCTCCTTTTGGAAGTCACTTTCCCCTTGTTTTTGTAATTCTTATGTGTAGGTCCAGCCTGAGTTTCATTTCCTTCAGAGCCCCAGGGAGAGGAAAAGCTTGAGCAATCATTTTTTCTTTTTCTTGGAAATTCTAACCAGTTACTTACAAAATGTTGTTTTCTTTTCTTCAATACTGAGGATTGAACTCAGGGTCATCCTACCACAGAGCTACCTCCTAGCTCCTTATTTGCTTTATTTGGGACAATGTCACTAAATTACTCAGGCCAGGCTCAAATTTGTGATACTACTGTCTCAGCCACCTGAATACCTGGGAGAACAAGTGTCCGCCACAGTGGTGGTTGGCAAAGCTGGTCTATTTTTTTTTTAGTTTATTTTTATCTTTATTTGTACATTGTATATACACATCATGATCACACTCAATATTGGAAATTTGTACCAGTGTATGTGATGGTAATTTTAAAAAGCTGGTGTGTTTTTAAAAATATGCATGCTTTATGACCATTCAACTGGTTTGTGAGCATCTCGAGGGTAAGGACCATACCTCTTTCTTCTTCACTGCCCAAAGCCTAGCACAGTGCTCAACTTAGAGAAGCTGATCAACAATAAATACCCCTGTGGTGATGAAGCAACGACTCATCTGGCTCTTCCTTTCAAGACATCATGTTAGGTCCAACTTAAGAAATCAGTATTTCTGATATAGATCACAGCACAGTTTCTATTCCTTATCCAGAGCTCCTGGCCTAGATTCTTTTGGATTTAGAATTTTTTCCTAGTCTCTCCAGTGCTTAGGGTAGCACTTACTATAAATAACATATAATAACTCGATAAAGAATATAAATAACCACATGTCAGTTCAGATCATTTTTTTAAACTGAGAAATCAACCCAGAGGCTTTACACTAAGCATATCCTGGCCCTTAAAAAAATTTTTTTTGGAGAGAAGGTCTTGCTAAATTGTTCAATTTGGTTTCAATCTTGTGATTCTCCTGCTGCAGCCTCCCAAGAGCATCAACTTTGATATTTGGAATTGCCTAGCTATGAAATCAAATTATTTGCTTAATGGTTAATTTACATGTCATATTGTTGACCTTGTCAGTTGGCTGAAATTAACTTTTGTAGTTAGTTTCCATGAGGAGTTGTTATGTAATATAAATATCAAAAGAGGACTAAATAAAGATCTCAGTATCATAGTTCTTAGGTGGGACTAACTCAAACATTAGTGTACATTTTAGAAGTTTTGCAGTAAAAGTCATGGCAAGAAATTTTAAGGCTTTCTGCTCAACATAAACTTACCTGTTCACAGGGAGCTGAAGATAGTGAGTGTAGAAAGAACCTTTTTTTTTTTTGCTTTTGAGACAGGGTCTCGCTTTGTAGTTCAGGCTGGCCCTGAGCTCACTATGGTGCCCAGGCAAGCCGCCGCGAACTCAGCAATTCTCCTGTCTCTGCCTCCCAAGTGCTGGGATGACAGGCGTGAGCCACCACGTCCGGCATTGTGGTATGTGGTGTTGATTGTTGGTGGGCGTGTCTCCACACCCAGCATTATATGTGGTAACTGGGGATTGAACTCAGGACCTTGTGCTTGCGAGGCAGGCGCCGGAACCACTGAACTAACCCTCCAGCCCTAGAAAGAATCTTTTAGTTATTTGACCCTCTGATGCACACGTTGCTGTTTTTCTATGTTCTAGCAGTTTAAATTACACTGTATTTGACCTACACTGTACATAGCACTTTAAATTTTCAGTCTGTATTCTTCTTGGCTGGAGTGTAATGATATATATTTGTACAGCATTTACAGATTTGAGTTATCCTTCTTGGCATGTATTTTCATCAGTTTATATATTCAGAAAAGTGAAGTCGCTGCCACATGGGAGTATTTACTGCAAAGATATATTTTGTCTGGCTCCCACTTTCACTACTGTCATGTCAGGTGTTAAATTGGGGACACCTGCTAAAAGAGAAGACTCAAAGCACATTGAGATCCGAGTACGAACTGAGAAGGTGGAGAAATCTGAAGTGAATACAGAGGACGATGGCTGTGTGAACACATTTTGTTTCTTTTCTTCTTTGGGGGAGGTTTGTCCTGGGCATTGACACCAGGGACTTTGTCCTGAGCTTCACCCCAGCCTTTACACTTTCTTTTTTATTTTGAGACAAAGTCTTGCTAAGTTGTACAGGCTGAGCTTGAATTTGGGATCCTCCTGTCTCTGCTTTCTAGTGTGCTGGATTACAGACATGTACCACTATGCCTGTGAACACGTTTTGACATGTTATCAGGAGCCACACAATGAGGAGCTACTGAGACTATTTTTTTTTTTTGAGACAGGGTCTCGCTTTGTAGTTCAGGCTGGCTCTGAGCTCACTATGTAGCCTAGGCAAGCTTCGAACTCAGCAATCCTCCTGTTTCTGCCTCCCGAGTGCTGGGGTTACTGGCGTGAGCCACCACACCTGGCACTGTGGTATGTGGTATTGATTGGTGGTGGGCATGAGTCTCCATGCCCAGCATTGTATGTGGTTACTGGGGATTGAACTCAGGACCTTGTGCTTATGAGGCAGGTGCCGGAACCACTGAGCTAACCCTCTGGCCCGCTACTGAGACTATTTTTAACCAGATCTGGAAAAGGATATGGCACTAAAGATAGAAACATAACATCAGAACCAAGAAAGCACAGCTAAGACAGAAGTCATGACCCAGGTCACAACTGGGTCAAAAGTGGATGATGAAGGAGAAAGAGATTTCTCTAGAAACAGGGAAATTGGAAAGGAATAATTATTGCTTGAGATAGGTGATGTGCTCTCATACTAATGATACCATACCGGTTTTCATCTATGTGACAGTCTAGTCATGAAAGAACAGATGATGATATAGACAAACACAAAGTAGCCTTAGCTCTGTATTGAGACCTGCCAATGAAGCCATGCCCAGCATTTTAGAGGTTGGGGCAGGAGTGTCATGGATTTGAGGACAACCTGGGCTACAGAATCTCATAGTAAGTTCAAGGCTATCCTGTGTAAAGACAAAACAAAGCAGAACCAAAAATAACACGCAACACACACTAAAAGAAAAAAGTAAAAATCATATTCTCTATTCCATTATTATTATTATTATTATTATTATTATTATTATTATTTATTTGCAGTACCAGGTATCAAACTCAGCACCTTGCACTTGCAAGGCAGGTGACAACATGACTAAGCTAAATCTCCAGCCAGCCTGCCCGCCATTACACTAAGTGCATAATGGTGGTGAAATATTTCCCTTTCTCAAAGTGACTGAGGTGTTTCTATGTGAAAATGTAATTGGCCAGGATTCTTCCCCCTCCAAGAGACAAAAAGTAATTAGAAGCAATTCAAACAAAAGAGAATTTATTGGTTCTTAAAAGCGAAGAGTTAAGGATTTACTACTTTGGGTAAAAACCCAAAGTAACCCCTCCAGGGGTTATAATCTATCAGTAGTTGTTCCTCTTTGACTATGTCTTTGCTCTTTTTCCTCTTTTTGGCCTCATTTCTTCATCTGGTTTCCTTTTTCTATGATGGGAAAGATGGTCCCAGGTATGTTAACACTAGTATTTTCCTTATGTATTTATTTATTTATTTATTTATTTATTTATTTATTTATTTATTTATTTCCTTATGTATACTATCCTAAAGTATTCTATAGTTTCTGCACTCATATTAGTCTTAAAAACAAGAAAAAGAAAGGAACTCTGATGAGTTTTTCTTAGCACATACATGAACCCTGGAGCAATCAGCCAGTCACTGAGACCCAAGGAAGGGGAACCACTGTCCAATAAATCTGAGTCTTGTGCCTGTTGCTGGGGGGAAGTGAGGTCTGAGGAGTGACAGTCCCCACTGGAATTATATGGAATGGAAGAAACAGGCATACAGGAAGGAAAAAATGTGAGGATGAAGCCAACCTTAGAAAAGCTTAATGTTATGGCAGTATAGAAACATTAAAGGCAAAAATAACAAAATGATACCAGTCACTGGAAGATGGGGCAGGATAGAAGCCTAAACAGTGCTCATCAAGTAGAGAGGGGTGTGGGGAGAGACTTAGGACCATTGAGGACTAAGGCAAAGCATAAGGAAAGTAAAACTCTAGTTAGATAATTTCCCTGGTAAATACTCAGGGCTTTCTGGGTAGACCTGCAATTTAGAATGAGTATGAAGTTACTTAAGATTCTGATTTGGTGCCAGAACACTTTGGCTCACCTAAGAGACAAGAATCAAGTTAATAAGAACTGGACTTGACTTGCTTATGTGTGGGCATTTCAGGTAGAGCTGTGCTGAATGAGACAGAGTTCAGATAAAGGACGGAGATGCAGATGTGCTAAAAGCAGCACAATACTAACACAGAAGCAATTTGTTCCCAACCTGTCATAGACAGCTTGGTGCTGCTGGGTTTTTCAACTTCTCAGTAGTTAAACAGACTGCAAGCCTATTTCCCAAGCCCTTGCTTTTGTCAGAGTGTCTGAGGAGAGACATACACAGCTAGAATAAGAAGGAATCTTCAAAACCACTCTACCTGATATTGGAAAGTCTGAAATTTTGCAATGTCAGTCAGAAAGTAAGTTCTATACTGCCCCCCACTGCCTTTAATGATTAAGTGTTTTTGTATGACAGAAGGCACAAAGTGGAAGAAGATAGGCAAAGATACTGTAAAGGAAGAGGTTATAATATCTTTTGTGTGACACTGTCCCATTTTCTAGTCATGCCTGGGTCATTCATACATCTCCTAAGAGTTTGAACTAAATGTCTTCATTTTTCCTGAGGCCATAGGCCTTAGAAAAAACTCATACTCTCCTGGATACTTGTTAAAAGTACAGAATCCACAATCCAATTGTTTATCAGCTGATGAACAGTTAAAGAAAATACTGTGCATGTACACCAGAGAAAAAAACTCTTCTGCCATAAAAAGAATGAAATCTTGTCATTTACAGTTTCTTGAAGGGACTGAGAGATATAATGCTAAGTGAAATAAGCCACACATAGAAACAAACATCACAGAATTTCACTCATATGTGGAATTTCAGGGGCTAAGCTCACAGATGTAGAGACCAGAAGAGTGGTTAATGAAGCTAGGTAGGGAAGTAAAGAGAAAGTGATGAAGAGAGTTTGGCCAGTGAGTAGAGACACAGCTAGATGAGAGGAATAAATTCTGGTATGCTCTTACACAAGAGGATGATTTGAGTGAGCAAAATTTATCATTTATCTTCTAGATGAACATATCTAGAAGAGAGGGTTTTGAATGTTCTCATCACAAAGACATAATGAATATTTGAGATGATGGGTAACCTACATATCCTGAATCGATGGCTACACGTGTACAGGTACTAAAATATCATCTCATAATCCATACATATTTCAAAATATCATCTGTTCACTTTCAAAATGAATTAGAACTGGCATGTAGCTCAACAGAACAGCACAAGCCTCGCATGAGCAAGGCCCTTGGTTCAATCCCAGCACCAAAAGGAGCAAAAAGAAAAAAAAATACAGGCTCCCATGTCTCTCTTAGATAGGGAATGCCAGAACCTCTGGTGGTCACCACCAGCAGGGGAGCCCCTTGGCCAGAGCTCTTCTGGGACCCACCTGAGTGAAATGAAGCCTGTGCCGTGGTTGTTGCAGGTATCAGTTAGACAAACTCCATCGGAGAAGGCTGCTTCATCAAGGAGGGACTTACCTCCTGGACATTATCCCAGCAGTCAGTTGTCAAATGCGTCCTTTTTGTGCCAGGGAGCCGGTGAGGCAGCTGAAGGGTTGGGAATGTCAGCCCAAGGTGAGGCGGGTGGGAGCAGGAAGGTGGCTGGAAAGAGGGTTGAGCGTTAGAACAGGGGCAGAGCCAAGCAGCCACCCTGTGTCTATGTATTTGTGGTTGATTTGTCCTGTAGTATCAGAATAGAAATACTTTGCCTGCCATGGGAGAAGGACGGGGAGGGAATGTATCTTCTTATCTCTTTCTTTCCATCAGTGAGAGCCAGTCCCTGGAGAGTTAAACTCTGTGCCTTTCCCACAGACATTATCATTATTATTAATTCCTGAAATTATCAGGGGAGCTGGAACCTGTCTTGCCGAGTGGTGGTTTTTTCCTTCAAGACTGAAAACAGTAGAAGGAGCCAGAAATTCAAAGTTGGAAGAGATGGCCAAATAGAGTCCAGCCCATGTTGACAGTGACAGGCAGTTTCCAGTGATCCTTACCCCACTCACATCCTGGTGTGACCCCGTGTCCTGGAGTGTGGGCTGGTGTTGATCTGTTTCTAATGAACGAACACCGTGCAAGTGATGAGATCTCACTTGTGAGACTGGTTTATAGAGAACTATGACTGTCCTCTTGCTAGCACTCAACTCCTTTGTCCTCTCTATGAAGCCTGATACTGTGTCGTGATGCACTCTACACGGAGGCCCACATGACAAGGAACATGATAGGCCTCGGTCAGTAGTTTGTATGGAGCAAAAGACTGTCAACAGTGTCATGAGGGAGCTTGATGTGACTGTGATCTAACTGACCCATTAAGTGAAGCCTGGTAAGAGAGCAAAGGCTAGAGAAAACATTGCAGATTCCTGTGTCATAAAGGCCACTATCTGCACAGCAGCAGACACTTAAAGTGGGTCCACGAGACTCAGAGAAGGTGCCTGAGTTGTGTGAAATATTGGGCCAAACATCACATTCTCGAGCATGATACACAGACAATTGACCCTATGCTCAGGAAAATAGCTCAAATCCCTACTCTGTCATGGGTCTGTGACAGGGTCGGATGTTTAGACAGTTTTTTTTTTTTTCTTTTGCTTTTTGAGACAGGGTCTCACTTTGCAGTTCAGGCAGGCCCTGAGCTCACTATGGTGCCCAGGCAAGCCGCCGCAAACTCAGCAATCCTCCTGTCCCTGCCTCCCGAGTGCTGGGATGACAGGCGTGAGCCACCATGTCCGGCATTGTAGTATGCGGTGTTGATTGTTGGTGGGCATGTCTCCACGCCCAGCATCATATGTGGTTACCGGGGATCGAACTCAGGTCCTTTGCGCTTGCGAGGCAGGCGCCGGAACCACTGAGCTAACCCTCCGGCCTTGTTTAGACAGTTTTAATCTCAGCTTTCTCCCCAAAGTCACATGTAGTAGCACGGTCGTGCCTACGGAGAGGCGCTCCTGACACTGGGTCCCTCTTGTGATGACTGTAGACTCTGACTCTGCAGAACATGGTGCTTCTGTTTATTTAATCGCACAGTTGACTTTCTGCATCTGAGGCCTCTTCCTTGTTCTTCTCCTGCCCTACCTGCCATGCCTGCCTGTTTTTGTGGTTTCTTTTTCTCCACCTGCTTCTTTATTCTCTCCCCAGAGACTCCGCCATTGGCCCTCTCTTCTCGTTCTTCGTCCTCTTACTGAGCAGTATCATCTCTAAGGCAACAGTTCTTTCTCTTCTTCCAAGTTCCTGTTCATCATAAAATGGAACATCTGTCAGAAGCACCGACTTGGGAGTATGCTTTTCTTCTCGGGTCTCTAGTATTTCTGCCCCCAGGAGAGGACTGCCTTTCCTTTCTGGGGAAACTGGGCACCTGAGTTTCGGTGAGGCTCAGTGTACAGTCCCAGCCTCTGGTTTGCTAGAACTTTCACTCTCTTTCTGTCCCTCTTTCCTCCTTCCTGCTCCTCTTTTGACTTTTCTGTCTGCGGGTTTTCTGTAGCTTTTAAAATGAGCACTTTGGTCAGGCCCTGCCCCCTTGAGATTGTGCTGTTGCTTTAAATTGAGCAGTAGGTTCGACTCTGTTTAAAATTAAAGAAATGCAGAATCAGAATAAATATTGACACGAATACTTTAGGAATTCAATGTATAACCTGGTATTTACAGTTTTATTTCAGAGAAGCAAGAGTAAAGAAGTGCAGGATTTTATTTTTAGTCACCTGTTATAATCTATAATATGAAGATTTTACTAATTTTGAGGCTTATTCAAATGTTTGTTGTAGGAAATTGTGTTGGCTCACTGCAATAATACATTTTATTTGTCATAGGAAATGGAATTTGCTCACCATCCTTGTAATGATTAACCTATGACTATGACCTCATTGATTTTATTAAAATTGACCTATTCATACTTAAACCTTGTAAATTCTCTAAAGATGGGAAGCTATCTCAGATTCTGCATTTCCCTCCAGCAATTTAGTTAAAATGCTGGTTTTCATTTTTTAGACAGGGTTTTTTCCCCGTAAAAATAGAGCTATATATATATATATATATATATATATATATATATATATATATATATATTTTTTTTTTTTTTTTTTTTTTTTTTTTTTTTTTTTTTTTTTTTTTTTTTTTTTTTTTTTTTTTTTTTTTTTTTTTTTTTTTTTTTTTTGCTTTTGAGACAGAGTCTCGCTTTGTAGTTCAGGCTGGCCCTGAGCTCACTATGTAGCCCAGGCAAGCCGCCGCGAACTCAGCAATCCTCCTGTCTCTGCCTCCTGAGTGCTGGGATTACAGAAAATAGAGCTGTATTTTGATTCACATGGGACATTTAACCCTTCCCTCCTTCCTTCCTTCCTTCCTTCATTTTATTTTGAGATAGATTCTCACTGTGTGAGACTGGCTTCCAAATTGTGGCCTCAGCCTCTCAAGAGCTGGGATGACAGGTGTCCTTCCATATTTCTTGATCATTTCTGAGCAGACTCTCAGTCTGGAGAAATATGATAAACTAGTCCTTTGGTCCAGCATAGATTACATTCATTTGGAGACTTGCATTTATTACAATGTCACTTGGTAGTAGAGAATGGCAAGTAGATGACTAGCTCCTTTAGTTCTAGCATAAGCAGGTACCAAAATCCAAGAAAAGAGCTTGAGTTTTTCAAAAGGTTGATTGATTTTAGCCTTATACAGCCATGCAGTATTATTAACTCTTGTAATTTTACTCCTGTTACATCCCCTCATACTATATCCAGCTACTGTGAACATGGAGATCACATTCTCACATAAGCCATGTTGCTCTCACATGTATCCTTCACCTTAAGAAATCCAGCCCTTCAAAGCTACACAGTCTCTTGCTCAGTATTTGTTGTTCAAATGCCACCTTGAATAAATTTTAGTACACCTTTATGTGATCATTTTGAAAATAATTGAATAAATAATTGAAAATAATTGAAAAATATGGTTGTTGTCTTTCTATTTTGGTCAGAATAATACAAATAGGTAGAGGATGACTTAATTCAGTCATACTATTACATCACTTCGAACTTTCAAAACAACTTTATTATTCTATAACATGATGATTTTTACTCACCCAATTCCTAAAACTTTTTAACCTTTTCTAGAGAGAATTTTTTCTCTGGGCACCATGCTTAGAGGGCTTCTGAGGCCCTCTGTCCTGTGTGAAAAGGCCCATAGGGCCGTTAGGACACATAGGTGTCTGGGGCCCTGGGATTCTATGCCCAAATATTTTCAAATCTGACACTTGGGCCTCTTTGGGGCTCTCCTGAGTTTTCACCCTCCTCAGTGTTGTCTAAATCACGATGTGCACACACATAGATAGAAACCTAGGCCATAATGAGAATATTAATAGATTATATCCAGTAAATAGGACATATTTTAAATTTGTGGTATATTGAATTGATGTTTGACTTTTCAAATACTTAGTCCAATGTTGTATAAGTCTTCATTTGTCCTCTTGATTCAGTCTCCAAAAAATGTTGGGGGGGTACCATTTTGTTCAGTATTTATTTACCAATAATAATGCTAAGCATTATTTGTCATTTGATCCACATGGCAGCCTATTTGTACAGGTGCTATTGAGAACCTAAAGTTGACAGAAATAATTATGAGGCCAAAGTCGCTCTTGCTCATGAGAAACAGAGTTGGGCCTAGCATGGAGCCTGAGCTCTTAGCCATTGTTCTCTAAGACTATTGAAACTCTAACTGTGATTCTCATCCATTCTAAGTGGGATAGAAATATTGACTCATTAGCCACAAAAAATGTGACTGTCTGAAGATAATAATTGTCTGGCAATCTGTAATGAATTGCTCAGACTCCCAAATTTGCCTTTTCAGACATGAGACTAATTATAAGAACTATTTGCATTATTCTGTAGTTAGCTCTGCCTTAAGCAGTGTAGCTGTACAATGGAAAAAGTAATCTTTCTTCCTAAAATAAAGAAACAAATCAGTGGAAGAAATCTACTTGGACCTTAATAGGAAGTAGCTCAATCTCATTTGTCAAGGAGTGTGCAAAGATGAGGAGGAAGTCAGCTTTTCTGCTGGAGAAGTTTTGGTGGTGCTCAAGAATTCCATCAACACTCTTCTATGCTTACACCTGCTATGTAGAATGTACCCTCCTGCCTGGTAGGATGAACACTGTGTGTCTCTGTCTGAGTACCAGACATCAGGATGTACCTTTACCTGAATACACTGGAATTGTCACCTAGTTTAGAGCAGAGTGTTCCTCCCCTGGTCCTTGTTGGAGCTCAGCCTTGGTAGAAGTCTTACAGATCTCCAGGCAAACCTAGGCTTAGTGGCTTGCTTCTTTGTTCATGATATTTATATTTGTTCTTAAACATTTCTGTTTGTAATATGCAGAATAACAACTTTTTTGGCTTTTCACATGACCACAAACATGCCAACTTCCTGATGGTTTGTAAATCACAGCCTGCAGCTGCTGAAATGCATTAGTTCAGTACCAAATACAGGGAAAAGTCTGACCTTCTATCAGTTACACAGATGCTCACACTTACTAGTGACGTTCAGGGCAACAGTGTTATTTCAGCCTCAGCCATTTCTCCAGCATACTTAAGAAGGTCTTTGAGTGTAATGTTTAAGCTCCAAATTATTTTTTGGATATTTCAGTCCCTTTAAAAATGATCTGCTTTTCCCCCCATCATGCTTTTAGCTTTCGCAGTACTTATTGCTTAGTATCTACCTAACAAAGCATGGAAGAAGTCTTGAATCATAGAAGGATTAATAATAAAAATATTGGTGTTGTCTTAATCTCCTAAGTGAAGAGAGGAAAGTCTTTGGGGTGGGTTGAAAGGCAAAGAAGCCTATGAAAAGACTTTTTGGAAGTAAAGCTATGATATAATAGTTAATCCAATTGCTACTGTGCCTATTAAGACATTCTCACAGGCATTTCCCCCATCCCTCACTAAGGGATCTGTATCTTACAGACATGTGAAATTCAAAAAGGGAAACTGAACTTGATCTTCCCAAGCCAGACCCTGTTGAGGTCTTCTGCACGTATTTATGGTAATGTTTTCCTTCTTATTACGCAGCCCAAACTTCATTAAGCCACTTTATTTATTTATTTATTTATTTATCTATTTATTTATTTATTTGAGACAGGGTCTCTCTTTGTAGTTCAGGCTGGCCCTGAGCTCACTATGGAGCCCAGGCAAGCCTCGAACTCCGCAATCCTCCTGCCTCTGCCTCCCGAGTGCTGGGATTACAGGTGTGAGCCACCACGCCCGGTTTAAGCCACTTTTAACATAATTTTTTCATGAACAAAGATATCCTATTGGCTCTACATTTTGAATAAAATATGCCCAGAATTCAACAATTCTTGTCCTATGCTGCTCCTGACCAGAAGCACATGGATACCTGGATTTTTGTTGTTCAGACCCGAGGAGTTTTTGTTGCCAAATTCCTAACACTTCCATGCCTTTTCTGCAAAGCAGTCAGAGTGATTTTGTTGAGTCTAGTTGAGCATGTTCTGTCTCTACTTAAAACTTATAACAATTGTTCATTTAATTCACAACGAGGTCCAAGTTTCCTGTTCTTTAGCTCAAATTCGCTGCCTCATCTCCTACTTCTCCAGACTCCACCCTGCTGGTCCTCTTCCTGTTAGCAGTTACTTCAGGCATTTACCTTCTCCCAAGCCCTTGTCCTTGCTGATACGTTAATGCAATGTCTTTGCATTTCTAAGTGAAGGATTCCTGGAAAGCCTTGTTCATATTTATGATTGTGTACAACACTACTTATCCCCTCCACTGTCTGGTTATTTTATGGTAATAATAATCTTTTAACTACTTTAACTTACGTATTTCTTTCATCCTTACTCTCATTAGAATGTAAATTCTACAACTTTGGGAATTTTCATCTGTTTTGTTCACTAACACAACTCAAAGAGCAAGAACACTATCTGGCATGTCACAAGCACTCAAATTGATAAATTAATGAGTTAGATATGAATGAACTGGGCTGAAACATGACTGTGGCCCTCTGTGGCATGGAGAACAACAGCCTTCCTCAGACAGTTTATATATATCAGAATATGTGTATGACTAACCATTGTGAACAGAAGAATATCATTTTCTGTGATTTGCTGATTTTTTTGTTTGTGGTATAATTTCTCTTTTTGTAATGAGATAACAGAGACTGACTTCATGATGCTTTGAGGTTAACATGAGATGTATATGTAAAAAGTAACTTCATGTGGAATTTTTGAGTCAGAACTCAGATTAGTGACTGGGCTCAAAGAAATGCAAGTCCATATATAAGCCATTGTCAGTGGTGGTATTGGTTCTGCTAGGTTGGGGTCAAAATATGTGCGTCTAAACTTCCACGGTTTCCTCTAATGCGAAAGTAGATATTATTTAGTCTCCTGTTAGGTCTGACAATGGCCTCAGGGAGTCACTGTGGCTAGAATATGGATGAAGAATGGAGAGAATAAGAGCTCAGGACCTTTATACATCAGTGGGGTAGCCATCCTTCCTTCTTTTCCTCTTGCAAATTTGAAAGGATGTACCTTCCATTTTGGAAATATCTTTTCCACCCTCATTTAATTTCCTTATAACAATTTATGATTTGCCTGGATTTTCCTTTAATATTTTACACGTGGAAGAACATAGTGTTTTAAGGCCCGTGATTTCTCTTGTGGCTAAATTAAGTTTCTAAATGATGTCGTATGTTGGGAACTGGCACCAGGAGTTAAAAAAATCTGGAAGTTAAAAAAATTTGACTCAGTTCAAGTTTTCTACTGTTTTTGGGAATCACTCAGTGTGGCCCCTGGATAGTGACCCCTGCCACAGGGATTTCAAAGTTGGAAGTCAGAGAAATACAGAACTGATGATGAGACACATATGGCACATTTGGTGATTTTATTTCCACATATTTATTTCTCTGTATTTTCATTGTGTGCTTCTGCACGTTTCTGTGTGTGACCAGTGAGGAAGTACAAATGTTAAAAATTGCCTCTATAAACATGTACTCTCTTTTGAACTGTTAGTTTTAAAACATTAAATTGAAACATTAAAAATTAAATGCTTTGTTGTCTCCTGCTTTCTATGGTTGATTCTCTCTGCTTTGTTACTCTGTAGGAGATTTTCAACTTGGGAGCAGAAATGCCTGCACGTGGGTGGCTGAAGAATTGTACAATATACTGTAGAAAAATGTTATTTCCAATGAAGCCAGGAGTGAGAAGTTTTTGAAATGCTGTTACTGCCCAAATACTCTGTTAGGTACTCCATTCACATTTTTCATTTAATGTCCATGGTAGTCTTGTGAGATAGCTATTCATTTTTTAATTTCTTGGGTGAAGCCAGTAAATCTCAAATTGGCTGAGTGGTATAAGTTTGCTCAGGTATTGTGGCTGGGGTAGAATTCAAGCTTGCCTAAACTTGTGTGTAACTCTAAACCTATCTCAGATGAAGTCCGTTACAACTTCATCATGCAGAAATGTGAACCCCAGTGACCTTTTATAACACATATTTTCTTATTTTCTGGTCCAATTATTGGCCCACTCACTGCCTCTGTTCACTATGGTTACCTGGGTTAATACAAACTGGGGTACCATCTCTAGGGCTCTTTTTACTCTGCCATCTGAATGTTTTCTTCTTTTCCTCTCTTTTTCTTTTTGAAATAAGATCTTGTTATTCAGTACAAGTTGGGTTTAAATTTGTAATCCTCCTGCCTCAGCCTCCTGAGTGGTAGAATTATAGGTGTGCACTCACCACATTTCTGGCTGTGTGGTTACTTCTTTAAGTTTTGTTAAAGATTAAGGTTAAAAAATACCATTCTAAGACAAGATC
>PVIC010043036.1:0-15577 GCA_004025085.1 Thryonomys swinderianus | reverse complement strand
TTCAGGCTGGCCCTGAGCTCACTATGGTGCCCAGGCAAGCCGCCGCGAACTCAGCAACCCTCCCGTCTCTGCCTCCCGAGTGCTGGGATTAGAGGCTTGAGCCACCACGCCCAGCATTATATGTGGTAACCGGGGATCGAACTCAGGTCCTTGCGCTTGCAAGGCAGGCGCCGGAACCACTGAGCTAACCCTCCGGCCCAGTGTAAAACTTTTTTTTAAGAGAGATTCTTGCTATGTAGCTCAGGCTGGCTGGCCTCCAACTCACACTGATCCTCCTCCCTCAGCCTCCTGACTGCTGGGATTACAGGAGTGCACCACCTTGCCTGCTTAATGTAAAATTCTTATTGAAATATATATACATACAGAAATGTTTCTGGTTTTTATTTGTTGTTGTTGTTGTTGTTTTGAGACAGGTCTCGCTTTGTAGTTCAGGCTAGCCCTGAGCTCACTATGTAGCCCAGGCAAGCCTCAAACTCAGCAATCCTCCTGCCTCTGCCTCCCGAGTGCTGGGATTACAGGCGTGAGCCACCACGCCCGGCTGGTTTTTATTTTTTTGGGGGGGACAGAGTCATGCTCTATAGTCCAGGCTGGCCTTGAAAGCACTATGTAGCCCAGGCTGTTCTTGAACTCATAGCAGTCCTCCTGCTTCAGCCGCTTCATTGCTGGGAGTAGAGATGTATAACATCACACTCAGCTGTGCTGTTCTTTTCTATATGCATGTTATCATATTAATATAATCATCACTATTATTATTTTTCAGTTCTGCAGACTAAACTCAGGGCCTTCTCACTGAGTTAGACCTTGACACACTTTTCTCTTTTAAGGCAGAGTCTTACTAAGATACTAAACTGCCCTGGCTAGGCTTGAACTTATGATCTCCCTGCCTCAGCTTACCAGAGTGCTGGGATTACAGTTGTGGATCACCATTATTATTATTTTTTTGAGACAGGGTCTCGCTTTGTAGTTCAGGCTGGCCCTGAGCTCACTGTGTAGCCCAGGCAAGCCTCAAACTCAGCAATCCTCCTGTCTCTGCCTCCCGAGTGCTGGGATTACAGGCGTGAGCCACCACGCCCGGCACCATTATTATTTTTAAGGTAGGGTCTTGCTAAGTTGTGCTGGTTGGTTTTGAATTAGTGATCCTCTCATCTCAGCCTCCTGAGTAGTTGGATACCTCATTATTTATAATAGCTAAATAGTATTCCATAATATGGATATGCAATAATTGATTTTTGCAATGATAATGAAATAGTGACCATCTTTGAGCCTATATATATATATATATTTTTGAGACAGGGTCTCGCTTTGTATTCAGGCTGGCTCTGAGCTCACTATGTAGCCCAGGCAAGCCTGGAACTCAGCAGTCCTCCTGCCTCTGCCTCCCGAGTGCTGGGATTACAGGCATGAGCCACCACGCCCGGCTTTGAGCCTATATTTTAACATGTGTGCTAGCATTTCTAGAAAGATGACTGTCAAGCCAATGGTTATGTACTATAAAAATGTTTAGGGATATAACCAAATAGATCTGTTAATAGATTTTTAAAAACCAGTTTACTCTTCTACCAATGGTATTTGAGAGGGTACAAACTTGTCTTCCTTTGCAGGGTTGAAGATGAAACCCAGGGCCTCAAGTATGTTAGGGAAATTATTACATGTGAAGCCCAAGAAGGTACAACCTTTTGAGGTAAGCTCACCTTAAGAGGTTGGAGACTGCTGTATGGAATTGAGAATTTGACTCCACACTGTTTTGTATTTATCTTTAATGACTGCAGAGGCGCCACTCTTTTCTCCCTCAGACCATTTTAAATTCCTTGGAGGCTGGGATCAAGTCATACACTTCTTTGGTATTTCCCATGGTGCTTAGTACAGGCTGAGCAAACCATGGGTGCTTAATACATACTTGATGATTGACTGATAAACTGGTTTATATTTTTGGGCTACAGGATGTTTTGAGGTCAGCTTCTGGAATGAGAGGGCTGGGCTGAGTCAGAGACTAGGGATGTGCCAAGTCAGTATCAGATGTTCTTGGACATCAAGTTTAGACTATACTGTGGGAACTCTACCTATAAAAAACACAATGCTCTAGAAATGGTGTCATTTATTGCTGTTATTCTTGTTTAACGAGGGGATGGACTTTGGGTTAGTGTTAAAGGTTCAAGCATAATACCTAAGACCATTGAGATGAAGCCAGAAATCCACAGTCCAGATCTGAGGTCAAATTGGGAACCTGTCGGAGCAGCGAGGCATCAGAGGCAGGAATGGGGCCTTGGGCTCTGACACAGTCTAGGATAGCTTAAATGTGCTGCTTAGTCCAGGGGGGAGTCAACAACCCTCGTGTATTGTTGTGAACACAGGAGGAGCTTGTATTCATCTCCCACATGCTGCAACATAATGACAGCAATATTGAAGGCTCACTTGAGAAAATAGTGCAAAAGAAGTGCTATTTGCTTAGGATGAGATTTCTGAGCAAGATTTTCCCAATCAGGGGGCGAGATGAGAGACAAAACCAAGTGGCCAGTGAGATATAGGTTAAATTCAGTGATGACTTTAGATGGCATGAAAACACGGTGGCACGCAGATGACATGGGCTCCACAAAGAGCAGAAAGGGTCTCACATTCACTTCTCTGTCCCTGTCAGCAGTGTGTCTGAATGGGGGGGTTGCTATTGCAACAGTTCCCATGGATTGTGTTCCTTTTGCTTGGCAGACATTTGTGCATATTATCTTTAATCTCCTTTATAACTCTATGAAGTACATATAATTGGCCCTCAGTATCTGCAGGGGATTGGATCCATGATCCCCTTGGATACAACAGGCCATGAGTGTTCACATCCTTTATATAAAATGGCATGGCATTTGCATGAAACCTATGCACATCTCCCTATCCGGATGACTTACAATTCCAAACACACTGTAAATGCTATGCATATAGCTGTTCTGTTGCACTGTTTTGGAGAATGATGGCCAGAAAAAATAGTTTAAGCTAGTCCAGGACAGTTGCAGTTTTTTCCTTGAATATTTTCAGTCTGTAGTTGGTTGAAATGGAGGACTGTCTGTAGTAACTCTGTTTTACAGATGAAAACATAGGCTCAGAAAGAATAAATTGCTCACTAAGGCTACATGAGGTATTAAGGTGCAGAGCTGGGATTTGAACCTAGTCTGTCTGGTTAGAGAACTTTGCCTCTTTCTGTGCCACATACCACCTTCGCTGTGCCACCCGTAGCAGCCCAGGCCTTAGAGAAACAGTTGTTGCTTAGAAATACTAGTTGGCCACATGTGGGTCCAGTGTCTCTTGTTTCAAGTTCTTTTACTTATTAGTTCATTCTACAAATATATACTTTATAGCTGCAAAGTATGGAAAAGAGTATAAGTCAGATAGGTGGGGTGGGAAGGGGAGCAGGGAACACGGAAGAGTTGAAGTAAAGAGAGAACAAAGTATTAGCTATCATCAGCTCAGATACAGAGTAGGGGCTGATTTCGTGTGTGTTGTTGGCCTCAGTCTGGCATGGTCTCTGGAGCAATTCCAGTAAGCATGTTCAACCCTGCGGTGGTGCTCAGGATCCGGGGCCCTTCAATAGCACCTTATATTTAAACACATACACGTGCATGCAACACACATGCACACACATACATACACACACCATAAATAAGGAGACACATTTTTAAAACAAGCACACCAGAAAGTATGCTGCTACCCCAAGAAGTATCTTATAAAATAGAAGGCAACACCTCCATTCTAATGCTATTTCTAGTGTTTATCACACAACTATAACTACCCTTCAAAAAAACCTGCACTATTGGCTGTGGTGGTGCATGCCAGTAATCTTAGCAATCTGGGAGGCTGAGGCAGGAGAATTATAAGTTCCAGTTCCACTTCCACTTCAGCCTGGGCAATGTAGTGACTTAGTGATACCATGTGTCAAAAAAAAAAAAAAAGAAAGAAAGAAAGAAAGAGAAAGAAAAGAAAAGAAATAGGGATATAGCTCAGTGCGAAGACCCTGGGTTGAATTCTCAGAACAGCAAAGAAAACACACACAAACACACACACTGATTTGGGTCTATACAGTAGGAAGTTTATTGTAAAGAGAAAAGAAACAAAAAAAATCTCAGTTTTATTGTTACAATTCAACTATGTGTGGGTATCTAATAAGACTGTAAGGGCTACATAAAATGATGTATTGAAGGAAGAGCTATATAAAATTTGTCCATATAAAATTGCCTTAGTTTTCTTTTAGTAGTGAGCACAATTAATAGCAAATTGTAATAAAATAAGCCTGACTTACATAGCCATTTAATTCCAGAGGGAATGTGAACCAGAGCAGGGAGGGGCAGTGTTTAGGAATGTGTTGCTGTGACACACCAAATCCAGGACTTCCTAGGCTTCACCTGTACCTGAGCTAGGGACAAAGTATGTTTGGGTGTTGTGGAACTTATTTTTGACTGCTCCACAGTCAGAAGGATGGCAGCTGGGCTGACCATGCTACTTCTAGGGCATCTGATATACATGGGCTTGGGAATCCAGAGAGCGGATGCGCTTAGGGGAAGTTCCTCTTTCTTCCATACCCAGTGTGTACAAGAGCAGCACCCTCAGAATTCAATGGGGATGGGATTGGAGGCAATAATACTGATCACATGCTTCAGAAGGAGTAAGCCAATGATTTATAATCAGCACGAGTGCTTAGGAACAATGGAAGCATTATAAAGATGTACTTTGTTCTACAAATTAATTATAACACATCTCTCTCAAAAGAGAATTATCTAGTGAGTTTAAAATTCAGATTTTTAGCTGGGCGTGGTGGCTCATGCCTGTAATTCCAGCACTCGGGAGGCAGAGACAGGAGGATTGCTGAGTTTGAGGCTTGCCTGGGCTACATAGTGAGCTCAGGGCCAGCCTGAACTACAAAGCAAGACCCCATCTCAAAAAAAAAAAAATTCAGATTTTTGCTTGAAAGATGCCATGACACTGTCAAGTTGAGTTATTTATTTTTTATGCAGCTCTTTGGTTATATATTGTGTGGGACCCAAATATTGTAGAAGAGAAATAGTTCTTGACCATGTATGTGGTCCTTTATTAACACCAATAAAAAGAGCTTTGGCAGTCTCTTCTGTACTAATCCCAAATACCTGCATCTTAACGAAACTTTTGCAAGCTCAGGAAAACCTAGCCTGGTAATGTAGGCACTCTCTCCCAACAGTGTGACAGGTAAAGAGAGGCCACCTTCAATCTTTTCATGTATTTCCTTTCACATTCAGAAGGCAAGAGCCATCTTGAGGGAAGCAGATTTAGTGCCTTACCCTGTAATCTAATACTATGGTTCCTAACTGTTTTCTGGACTCCAACCTCTGACTCCAGAACGATGCTACTCACTGGAGTTGGTAGCAGTGGCTCATGGTAGCAACTACTCCAGGGAGAGGTGGCAGAAGGAAAAAATCAGTCTGATTAGTGGACAGAAATTCTTCCTTGGATCGCCCTTTAATTACTATAAAGCTTTACAAATTTAGTAGACATTAGCGACCGTTTTGGTAATCTTTCTTATTTCATTCTCTATCTGGAAGAACTTATGGAGTTTCTCTAACTCCTTTAATGTCGATGTCTTGTTTTCGACACTGTAAAATGACTCTGTTCTTGGGGACAGTTATTCTTTTCAATTTCCTTTATTGTGTTTGTTTTATTCTTAAAGCCTTAGAAATGCAGGCTAGGGTACTGGGACGGACTTCGGTCTCTCACTACTTAATGGGACTTCGGAGGCAGACGACTTGTCCTTATGCCGATAAAGTGTAAAAGCCCGAGTTATGGTTGATTTTAATGTAAATAGGATTAGAGAGGCCCAGCGTGGACCTAGTTCTGGGTGAGCATCCAAATCTGTGAGCTAGTGCTGCTTCAGCATCTCACCATGTGCGTACAGTATGTGGGGGAAGGCTGTCTTCCCTGTTGCGTAGGCACTGCCTTTTGCCTCGGTCTTTGGCTACCTACATGAATAGAAGGCACTTCACATACTAGCGCTCAGACCAAAAGAGAGGCTGGCAGCGGCTTGGCAGGTGGGCATGTAGCAAGGAGATGGGTGGGGGAGTGGGCGGGGACACCACTGAATGGCATTCAAAATAGCCAATGCTAGTTTGAGGCAGGGGCGGTAGGAACGGAGGCGCTGAGGCTGTTTAGCCAATAGGGGGCGAGCAACTACTGGAGCGACCCGGTGACGTGAGGAGCCTTCCATTCGGCCAGCGGTGGGCGTTTGCCACAGCTGGTTAGGGGCCTGACCATTGGGGCCCCTTGTCAAGAGGAGGCAGCCTCTCGGCTGGGGAGAAGTCGGTGCCTCCTTTGGCGGCCGACGCTGTCCCCTGGGACGGTCCACTTCCTGCCCTCAGTAGCTGGCGGAGTTCGGTCTCCCTCCTTCAGGTAACAAGGGGTGGGGGTGGGGGTCTCGGCTCGGCGGTGAGGTGGGGTGCCTCCCCTCAGCCGCCCGGGGACTCGGAGGCGTTGACACCGCCCTTCTCAACTCCAGCTGCCGAGCTCCAGGCCTGGGGTGACTACACGTGGCGGGGCGTGTGTGAACGTGTACGAGCGTGTGTGTGCGTGTGCGTGTGGATCTGGCGCGCGTCCCAACCTGCCTGGGGCGGTGGTCCGCGGCGTGGCGGAGGCAAGGCGGTCTACTGAGGCCGCACCCGGTGCCCAGTGCGGGCTCAGGCCTCGGGCACCTGGCCGGGGGGCTGGTCGCCACTGCTGGACAGATTGTGATCTTTGTTTTCCCAGGCCAGGTTCCTCTTCCTGGTCTCTCTTCTTGCGCTGGGCCGGTTTTTGAGGAAGAGATTGTTTTCCAGGTTAGTTTTACACAAAGGAAGTGTTTTCTGCACCTCTGGCACTCCCTCCCTTTCCCCAACCCTGGTACCTTCTTTTTGCCCTGCTCTGTGCTCAGTCTCCTTTTGGACCTTTGCTCTTTCCTGCCCGGGAATGGTCTCCAGCTGGGTGTTTCTCAGTCGCCTGGGCTGCTAGCTTCCTTCCTCCTGGGGCGTGTGGTGCGGTAATAGAGGCCGCAGCCCCACACCTGAGAGGAGACGGAGAACGGTAGCTGAGACAGGATAGGCCAGGGAATTAATTCAGGATGTCCAGTAGAGATGCCACTTAAAAATTGTCCCAGGAAACACCTTGGTGACTTATCTTAGCTGCCGTTCCCCACCCCCACCCACCCGTTATCTATCCCCAACCATTCCAGAATGTCTCCTGCTTAAGTGAGGCTTTCATCTACAGGTCCCTGATGTGGTTTCATTAAGATTCCCACAAATGTTGGGCTAGATCAGCAAGATTGTTTGATTTCCCAGACTCAGGAAGTTATAGACGGTTTGATAGTTGTGTGTAAATATGATGTGGATATGTATACAGAGTTCCCAGACCTCCTAACCCTGCCGGAGGGTGGCTTGTTCCTTGGTGTGATTCATATTTGAGTGAGTGATTGAAGGTGAAGAAGGGGAGGAAGGGAGGAAACAGCTCCTTAAGGACAGAAACTCCACTTATTTTTAGAGCCCTCTTAATGAAGATTAAAGAATGTTGTGGTATAGTGGAAAGTGTCCTGGACTGGAAATCAGCAGGCACGTTTTCTTGTGCCTGCTTTGCTGTTGTGTGATACTAGAGAAGTTATTTTCTCTTTCTGATCCTCAGTTTATTAATTTACAAATAAAATAACTGGAATATTCACTCAAAAATCCCTTTTCATTTCAAGATTCCATAGTTACTAAATCATTGGTATTAGTTTGGAAGCATAGAATTTAAGAAATACTAGCCTTCTCCTTTTTTTGGAGAAACTTTAATTAGTCTGGAAATAAAACTCTTCCCATTTCCCCATCTCCACTTCTTCAAGTATTGTTCATCTTTCTCCCTCTGGCAAAGGAAGTTTAAACTGTGTCTTTTTGTCTCACCCCCCCCCACCTTTTTGTGCTTTCTCTTAGGAATAGAAATTGGACTTTTGATGATGTTTGACCCAGCAGTGGCAATAGCAGGCAACGTGACTTTGAACCTGGGCCCAGCCTCCATTTCTTCTCTCCTGTAATCACAAAGTCCATTTTGGACCAGAAATTCCAATCATGTCTGTGATGGTGGTGAGAAAGAAGGTAACAAGGAAATGGGAGAAACTCCCAGGCAGGAACACCTTCTGCTGTGATGGCCGAGTCATGATGGCCCGACAAAAGGGCATCTTCTACTTGACCCTCTTCCTCATCCTGGGGACATGTACACTCTTCTTCGCCTTTGAGTAAGTTTTCTGATTATGAGTAGAGTTGTTTGATTATGGTTACTTTGTCTCAGGGAAAAGATTGTTCTTTCTCGGGGAATTTGTGCCCAGTCCTTAGATGAGTTTTACTGTCCTCTTGAACAATGTGGATAGTATCAGCTGAGTTCATTGTTCATGGTTATAGCAGAGTATGTGCTTCTGACAGAGACCAAGATTTTAGATAGCAACTTTATAGCACTGATTTGGGGTTACCCCTAACACACTTGGGAAATAAGAGAGTTTGTTTTAATTATGTACCTCTCCCTTCTGATGACAGCAGCTTAGTGGCAAGCTGTCTCCTCTGTGCCCCTCCCAAGTCTAGGGGAACCTGTCAACAAAACTCAGTCTGTTATTCTGGGTCCTCTATGCATAGGTTCAAATTCCCAGCTAGCTAGGAAGTTAAAAAGTGAACTGGGAATCTGCAGGTTGGTTCTAGCCTTCGCTGTACCACAAATGAGCTGGGGTCACAGCACATAGATGTTTTTTGAAAGTGAGTTGTTCTTTTCTCAAAGTTGTTCAATGTAAACAGCTCTCTATTTTGTATATGCCTAATGCCAACCTTGAAGTTATTTTTTCTGTGATGTAATAGTACTGGAGTCACTGTTTGAAGTCTGTGTAGGTCAATGCTCTAGGGAGGTGGCCAGTTGGATTCTAGGGCACTGTGGCATGACTACTAGGTGTGCTGAGAATGTTCTACACTCTAGGGATGGGAGCAGTGCTAATTGTTTTGCGATTACTATAAGGAGGCCTTACTATATGAGGTACATGTATAGACGAAGAGCCATGCCTAATATGAGCCTGTCATGGTTTAGGTACATTGGTAACCTGGAAATGGAGCTTTCATGCTGGGGCATGTCCACAAGAGGCAGGAAGGGGCTCCTTGGCCTCACTTTACGGGTAATTAAAACGAACTCCAGTCCCTTGGGGCTCATTTTTTGTTTTTTTTTTGTATTGTAAGGTCTGCAGGCTTTCCCAATGCATCCAGAGTGATTTTCAGGCTGCTTTGCCAGACTTTTTGATGGTTGCAGCTGGCTTGAGTAACAGCAGGGGAAAGAGGGGCATGCAGTTTATAACAGGGCTGGCTAAGAAAGATCAGAGGAGCTCATTGTTAAGGTCTTTTTGCTGTTGCTGTTGCTATTATTGCTGACTTTGTGAAGTATTTGGTGAAGTCAAGCAGGTTGCTGAAGGCTTCTTAGCTGGTTTTCATGGCTGAGTGTGTACACTGTGTGCATGTACCATGTAATTGTGTGTGGTATGGATGAGCATGGACAGTGAGGTGGGCATATGCATAAAACAAAACAATTTGTGGGCTGGAGATTTAGCTCAGTGGTTCCAGCGCCTGCCTCGCAAGCCCAAGGTCCTAGTTTGATCCCCGGTAACCACATACAATTCTGGGCATGGTGCTCATGCCCACTAGCCATCAATACCACATACCACAGTGCCAGGCGTAGTGGCTCACGCCTGTAATCCCAGCACTCGGGAGGTAGAGGCAGGAGGATTGCTGAGTTCGAGGCTTGCCTGGGCTACATAGTGAGCTGAGGGCCAGCCTGAACTACAAAGCGAGACCCTGTCTCAAAAAAAATTTTTTTGTTTTCATGTTTCTCATCCTGCTCTCCCAAGTTTGCTTTATTCTTGCCTTGTTGTGCGAAGGGCAGTGCTGAACTCTACTATCATTCTCTTTCACTCTTTTTATTCTGCCTACCTCTACAGTTAATTTTCTATGATTGGAATCATTCATGATAGAAGTGAAATTTATTTCCATGCTGTTGGTGAGTTGGTAGCTTTGGGTCCAGAAATCCTCTGGTTTGACTGGCCAGGACAACTTGGAATTTGGAGTTATTGCTGTTTGGCCCTTTTGTATATGGGAGTCAGTGAAAGGTTCTGACTTGGGTCTGTCCTACTTAGACCCCAGAGGGCCTCTGAAGAAAACTGCCCAGGGATGAAACTTATAATTAGTCAGGTTATTATTTGGTAGAGTCAGGTTGAGTTTTTTTCCAAGATGACTCTCTGCTCCAGCTTATTTTTTGTGTTTTGCCTGTAAATACAAAAAGTGATGTCTGAAAAACTGCCATTAGTTACAACTGTGTGAAAGAATAAATATTTTGAAGGAGGGCTTGGAGAAGAAGAGAAAGAAAGTAAAAAGGTTAGTTGAAGAGTGGAATAGGGAAGTATAAATCTGACCAAAAAGGAGAGAACTCTGATGATAGACCCTTTTTACTGAGAATGGTAGAAGCTGTGTGTGTGTGTGTGTGTGCGTGCATGCGTGTGTGTGCATGTGTGCATACACATGTGTATGTCCATCCTATACAGACACATGAATATTCTAGGTGGTGGCTGCCTTGTGCCTAGCCAGTGACAGGCTGTATATGCACAGCAGCATGCCTCTGAGAAATAATCTCTCTCTCTGGTTGGCTTTTTCTTTGGAAAATATAATTTACTACCGGCCACTTAGTGGAGGGTAGAGCTTGAGGGGCAGAATATGGGTTCTATTGTTAGTATTACAACCTAATGAGACATCAGCAAGTTAGCTGATCTAGCCTCCTGCCTTCAAGTAGGTAGGGTTAAATTGTCCAGGACTGTAGACTTCAAATCTGGTTGCTTCATTTTTGCCTTGTGGGAAGATTGTGCAACCTTTTCTCTTCTCTCCCCTTACCTCCCCTCCCCCTCCCCTCCCCTCCCCTCTCTTCCCCCTCCCTCTCCCTGCCCCTCCTCTCCCCTCCCCTTCTCTCTTTTTTGGTTTTCTGAGACAGAATCTCACTACATAGTCCAGGCTGGCCTTGAATTCACTGCATGGCCCATGCTGAAGTCTTCCTGCCTCAGCCTTCTGAGTACTGGGATTATAGATATATGCCACCATGCCTGGCTTAGATAGTCTAGATCTTGAGACACATCTGGATCTATGTTTTAGTGACAGGGTCTTGCTTGAAATAGGTGCTTAGGAACCAGTATGAGTTGCTTTATGGATGTTTGTGGCATAGCTCTGGGTTAGCCAGATGGCTTGAAAAGTCTGGGCAAGCATATGGGTGCCCTTAATGAAAAACTTGCAGTGTTAGTACCAGTGCAAAGCCTTGTATATTCAGATTTTGCCTTTGTGAATCTTGACTTGTTCAAAGGAGAGATCTATGATTTTTAGCAAATCAACAGTAGGTTGAACACAAAATAAAAAAGGTTGTTCACTGGGGAGCTAGTGAGCTCTCTATTGTTAGAAGTGTTTCTCAAGAAGCTAGGTGGCCATCCCTCAGGGCTGCTGTTACAGATTCATAATCACTAAACCTCTTGCAACTCTAAGTCTGAAATTCTGTGTAACTCTGTGTCTGCCTGGAAGATTCAAACATACACAAAAGCTACAGTAGGTAGCTGTATTTAAATGTAACTGTATTCATGGGAGATATTTAAATTCAGAAGTGGAGTGAAAGATGAATAATGCTTGGAGAAAAAGGATTTCCTAATCAACTCTGAGGGCAAGATATTTAGGAAATGTGTGTGTGTATGCTAGTTTTAGCTTGGAGCATAGGAATCATTTTTAGTTCTTTCTGCTTAAATCTATTAAGTTTGTGTGGTGAACATGTAGCTATCAGTTTGGCCTGAAGTGTTAGGGGCTGATAGGAGAATAATACTGACAACCTGTGAGCTGTCCAGGTACTGAAAGATTATTGTGATATTTGGTTAATTTCATCTTCCTCATAAAGCCTGGTGCTTGGGAAAGGACCAAGTGCACTGCCTTCTGGAATTGGCTTCCCATCTTTCTCTTTTAAATTTGTGACTGGACTTCTAGTGAGGTTGGTTTCCCCAAGATTTTCTTGTGGCAAGAATGACTTGACTCTTGACTGCTGAAATAGAAGCAGCGTGTTGCTATGATCATTGTTTATGCTTTTACCCTACTGTATGTAGGAGAAATCAAGGTGCTATTACATCAGTTTCTATCACTTGTCCCTCACAGCTAGAGGAAGCTCTTCTCTGTGTAGTTCCTTCAGTGCCCTCTCCTAAACTTTAGAGTATGTGGTCAACAATATTGAATGAATACATTCTGGGTCCACTTAAAAATGTTTTTTGCGGTATTGGGTATAGAACCCAGGGTTTCATGAATGCTAGGCAAGTGCTCTACCACTGAGCCGTACCTTCCCCCACCAGCATTTTTTTTTTCTGGTACTGGGGATTAAATTCAGGGCCTTGTGCTTGTGAGGCAGGCACAGTACCACTGAGCTAAATCTCTGGCCCAGCATTTGACATTTTATAGTTTGGCTCATGGGCTCATGGGATGGTAGAATTGAACAGGACTTTGCTCTTTTTTGTTTGTTTGTTTTGAGACAGGGTCTCGCTTTGTAGTTCAGACAAGTCTAGAACTCAGCAATCCTCCTGCCTCTGCCTCTGCCTCTGCCTCCTGAATGCTGGGATTACAGGAGTGAGCCACTATGCCTGGCATTGTGGTATGTGGTACTGAGGTTCGAACTTGCGATCTTGTGCTTGCCAAGCCTGAACAGGGCTTTGAGGAGTCCATCTTTCTGTGGATGAGGAAATCAGGCCCACAGAAATGAGATTACTTCATGATCAATTGGCCAGCTATTATCTCTGTAGGACACTATGTTTCATTTTGGTTTTGCCTTTTGGCTAGGGAATCCTAAGGACGTTAAAATTACTAAAGCTGTACATAGTATCAAATGCTAGAGAGACCAGCATATTCTGGGTTTTTGCTAGCAAGTGTATATATTATATAGGTTATTTAGTTCTCCCAAGCTTATGGTCCTAGAAAACAAAGGCAACTTTGTGAAAAGTGACCACACTGGGACTGGAATTCTGGTAGCAGGAGCAAGGTGGCCCATCTCTAAATGAGATCTTATCATTTAAAGAGCTTTGTGAATCAGGGAAGCATCATCACCTCTATGGCCACTTGTAGGCCCTATTGACAGTGTCACAATGGCTTGGACAAAGTGAGCAATGTGTGCCCCCCACCTTGTTACTCTGTGGATGATCCTGAGAAGATGGGCACCTTGTCCTTGGAAACAGATGGAATAGAAAAAGCAGATCAGACTACAGAGTTGCCAGGTTTGAGGAAATATAGGACTATGTGCATGGATAAAATACTAGTGCCTATAATGACAAGATCCAGGTTCCCAAAGAGTATCTTTAGTTGAGGTTGAGAAGAAGTAAAGGTAACTTTATTATGATCTTTAACCATGAGAACATTCTCTGGAAAATTACTCTGCAGAGGCCAGTATTCTGTTATATCAAGCCTAGGATTGTGTCTGTGAATTGACCAACCAAAGGATACTTTTAGAAAGATGTAGTGGCTTTTTTGACGTCAGTCTGCTACAGAGCTTAGCTAAACTTAACTCCTGATTAACCATGTTTTCTGAGGAAGAGTGGGTTATTTGTCCTGAGCCAGATGCTTTCCTTTAATGATTTTTTATAGTTTTGTGCTTTTTGCAGTAGAGTTTCACACTGTCAATCTTCCATCTTCGGAGAGTGAGTCTTAATAATTAAGTATAAAAAACAGTGATGACCCTCCCAGCATGCTGGCATCAGTTGCAACGTTTATTGAGGGAGCAAAGAGATCTCCAAATCTTCCTCCTTAGAAATGCCAGAGTTGCTCTTGTGTTTAAGAACAGAAGAGGCACTGTATGCATCTTGCAGTAGCAAGAAACTAGCTACTTCAGGGTAATTAGTGGGATTTTCTAGAATGGAGAAGTGAGAGGACAGGAGGCTTATAATGATGATCAGATAAGACCAATTAATGGAAGTTCTTGGGATACTGGTTTATGGAGTTTGGGGCTTAATATAGTTGGCAGAAAGAAACTGTTCTAAGTTCTTAAGCAGAGGTGTTCTTATAATTGAAATTTGTTATTATAACTGAAATTTGTCAAGTACTGAGTAGATTTGTTTGTGTACAGACTTTGAACCTCCTGTTGTTGGAGGATGGCTTATCACTTGAGAAGTGAAAATGCCCTGTTCAGTTAATTTTTCCCATTGCTACTGGAACAAAAGAAGGTTATACATTTTCTTCTGGTATTAACAGAGCAGTATATCTGGTAGATGATTTTAAATTGTGTTTTAAGTATTAAAGGAAACCTTTTCCTTCCCAGCAGTCTCTGACCATCATCAGAAGAACCTCAGAACTATCTTATGGTGGGTCTACATGTTTATTGTATTCTAGAGGTAGAGTCTTGGTTTGTTTTGGGCTGTTATCACAAATTAACTTGGACTGCACACTTTGTAAATAATGGAAATTTGTCACAGTTCTGGAGGCTGCAGATCCTAAATCAAAGCACTGGCAGATTTAATGTTTGGTGAAGGACCACTTCCTAGTTCATAGATGGCTGTCTTCTTGTTGTATCTTTACATTACAGAAAGGACAAAGGAACTATCCAGAGTCTATTGTATAAAGGGCACTAGTCCCATTCATGGTGGTGGACCCTTACATAATATAATTATTATATTATGTACCAAATAGTACCACTGGGATTGAGGTTTCAGCATGAATTTTCTTTTCTTTTCCTTTTTCTTTTTGTGGTACCAGGGATCAAACTCAGGCCCTTGTGCTTCCAAGGTAGGCATAGTACCACCTGAGCTAAATCCCCAGCTCAACATGAATTTTCCGGGGACACAAACACTTAATGAATAGCCAGTAGGTAGTAAGAAGATACTATCCATTGTAGAAAATGCTTATTCCTGTCATGTTAGAGTAAGGGTTCTGATCCTTGGGCCTTCTTCATATTTCAAGCACAGTTCTTCCTTAAAGCCATATTTAACAACTGCTTTTGTAGTAGTTTCAAGCAGACACAAGCTCCCTTCAAAAACTGTTTTCTGACCACTTACAGTCCTTCAAATCTGAATCTCTATTCTAATAGTTGATTATTGATTTTGTCTTTTTCTTCTTTCCTCTTTATTAAACAATTTTTATTGGTACATTTTATTGGTACATTATATATACACACCTCACAATTACACTCCACATTGAGAATTCGTACCAGTATATGACACAGCTTAATTCTCATTTTCCCCTGCTTTCCCCACCCTACCTCCCCCACCCCTATATACACAAGCATTGTTTCCTTTTTTTACCATCAATTTTCTTCTTTCTTCATTATTTACCCCTAAGCCCCATTACCCTTTGAATATTTACTATTTCACAATATCAGTCATACATTCTAGAATACATTTATAACTTCAGTTTCATATCAGAAAATATATGATATTTGCTCATTTGTGACCTATTTATTTCACTTATGAGTATATCCTGAAGGTATGTCCATTTGAGTATAAATGATTCAATCTCATTATTTATGGCAGATTAATACTCCATTTTATTAAAAAACCCACATC
>PVIC010043035.1:0-15534 GCA_004025085.1 Thryonomys swinderianus | reverse complement strand
TCTAGACCTGTGCCACCATTACTGCTGGACACTGGGTTCATAGATTATTCTAATGGGTGAGAGAAGACTGGCTCTTTACCAGAGGAATGTTTTCATTCTGGATTTGCAACAAAGGAGTCAAAACTCCTAATGTGGGTAAGAAACCATACTCCTAGGACTGTAAACCTTTCAGTCAGTAGGAAGTACTTGAGAAGGAAGAAAGGAGGACTGAGAGGATCTCAGGGCCTGAGCACAGAAAGATACTCATTATTCGATGATGACCCTTGTCCTACTGCAGGAGTCATGTCTGTGCAGCATACACTCTGGTGTGCGGGCTGCCTTTCTACTCTTTCCACCATACCTGAGAAGAAAAGATACTGCACTACTACTGAGCCAAAGTACAGACCCTTTTATTGGGGGCTGAGGGGGTCACTGGGATTTAACTCATGGCCTTCACACTGAGCTACATATCCAGCCCTTCCTCGTGTTTTTTTTTTTTTTAGACAGAGTCTCGCTTTGTATTTCAGGCTGGCCCTGAGCTCACTATGGTGCCCAGGCAAGCCACTATGAACCCAGCAATCCTCCTGTCTCTACCTCCCGAGTGCTGGGATTACAGGTATGAGCCACTACACCCAGCCCTTCCTCATGTTTAAATTTTGAGATAGGGTCTTGCTAAGTTGCCCAGGCTGGGCTTGAGCTTGTGATCCTCCTGCCTTTGTCTCCCAGGGTGCTGGGGTTACAAACGTGTGCCATCATGCCTAGTTCCAAAGTACAAGCTTTTATTTCTCTCCTCTCTCCTCTCTCTCTCTCTCTCTCTCAGTACTTGGGAAGGAACTCAGGGCCTTGTGCTTGCCAGGCAAGTATGGTGTCACTGAGCTACATCCCTGGCCCAAAATGCAACCTTTTAATGGGAGGTTTGTAGGAGATCCTTGAAGTGACAACTGGTAAGACAGGAGATACACAGTTCATGTGAAAGGAAAATTACAGACCATTTGAAAGGGCTACAAGATGAAAGAAGAGACCACAACGACCCTCATTTCTTGCACTGAATGGGACTGGCCACCGCTTGTTTTGGAGAAGAAAGGTAAAGAGGTAGAACTAGGCTCTTCCACACACTAAAAGTTCTAGGGTGGGCATATGACAATCTGTTAGCAGCCTGGGCCACTGATCTGCAGATAACCCTGACCATCTCAGCTGCTCTACCTCTTTGGGAGGATGGGGTATGTGTGCAGTAAAATGACTGCAGAATAACTGGGCTTAGGAAATCCCTGGAACTGAGCAGGAAGTGGCAAACAGGATATTTGAATTTCTGATAACACCAACCTGAGAGAAGCCAGAGTCCATACTACAAAGGGAAAATAATGCTTTGCAAAGTGTCTGGAGACTGTCTTAAAGGTAGCTGAAGTTTAACAAATTCTTCAGACATTTCTTTTTTTTTTTTTTTTTGGAAACAGGGTCTCACTTTGTAGTTCAGGCTGGCCCTGAGGTCATTATGTAGCCCAGGCAAGCCTTGAACTCAGCAATCCTCCTGCCTCTGCCTGAGTGCTGGGATTATAGGCATGAGCCATCACGCCTGGTATTGTAGTATGTACTTATCTGGGATCAAACCAGGGACCTTGCACTTGCTAGGCAGGTGCCAGAACCACTGAGCTAAATCTCCAGTCCCCTAGACATTTCTTTTTAGGACAAACTCAGTAATTTCTCCTTTATAATTTTGTAATTTCCCAAGAGTTTGACTTAATTATAAATTTCAACAAAGTCTCAAAACTTCATCAAAGCCTCCCATTCTCTCAAGAGGAGCACCAAGAGGTGCCATAATGTCCGTCATGGCACAGGAACATACACCCCGGGAGAGAAGTGAGGAGGGAAGCAGCGAACCCAGAGTGGGAAGCAGAAAGAACAATGCAAAACCACTCTCTACACCTACCTCAGGTATCCAGGCCCTGCGCTACCTATGAAGCACCTTTGTCCGTGGAAGGCCTTTGTTCAACAGAAGCTTCAAACAGTAGGTTCAAGAAATGAGCCCTTTTCTACACATCAATAATTCCACATTAAGACAATGGACAGTTACTTTTAGAATACACAGAGAAAGAAATTCACACAGATCTACGCTTTTGTGTTGTCTGGGTGAGCAATACAGCTTGAGCCAAATGATCCGTCTTTTGAAAATTCAAAAGTACCAAATTGAGCACTCAAATCTGAGCTGAGGAGGGGGCTAGGTGACCCATCTTTAATACTTCTAATACGATGACTAAGTGTGTAATTCATGGCTCATTATAGACCAACTGTTTGCTAAACACTAGGGTGAGAAACTAGAAATATAGTAGGGTTATTCAGTAATATGACCCAGAAACCTCAGATTCTATATTGGGATTGTTTTGACAAGGTCTCTCTACGTGGTCTAGCTTAGCCTCAAATTTGTAATCCTCCTGCCTTACTTGCCCATTGCTGGAATTACAGGTGTGCATGTCTATTCCTGGATCCAGGATTGCATTTTGTCTATGGAATCTAGAAATCATTTCAACTTCTTCTCCTAAATTTCATTTCAATTTTCTCCTAAAAGTAAGAGAAGCAAGGGGCCGGAGATTTGGCTCAGTGGTTCCAGCATCTGCCTCACAAGCGCAAAGTCCTGAGTTCGATCCCAGTAACCACATACAATGCTGGGCATGGAGACTTATGCTCACCAACAATCAATACCACATACCACAGTGCCAGGCATGGTGGCTCACGCCTGTAATCCCAGCACTCGGGAGGCAGAGGCAGGAGGATTGCTGCATTTGAGGCTTGCCTGGGCTACATAGTGAGCTCAGGCCAGCCTGAACTGCAAAGTGAGACCCTGTCACAAAAAAAAAAAAAAAAAAAAAAAAAAAAAAAAAAAAAAAAAAAAAAAAAAAAAAAAAAAAAAAAAAAAAAAAAAAAAGGAAAAAGAAAAAAAAAAAGTAAAAAGCATCTACTTCATAATGGAATTAGATTTAGCTAAGGTTAGTATTGTGACATACTTGGAAAACTGCAGTGTAGACTCTAGGAGGCAGCCACTTCTAAGTTGAATTTTTGGGATAGGAGAAATTAAACTGACTCCCTATTCTCTTAATGCTACCAGAATAACAGTGAAAATTAGAATTAAAATAGAATACATCCTTCAAGAAATAAGTTTGAGGCAGAAAAGGATTTGCTAAATTCTTCTCCAGAGCTTTAAATTTTTTTTTTTTTTTTCTGAGAAAGGGTCTCGCTTTGTAGTTCAGGCTGGCTCTGAGCTCACTATGTACCCTAGGCTAGCCTCAGACTCTCAGCAATCCTCCTGTTTCTGCCTCCTGAGAGCTAGGATTACAGGTGTGAGCCACCACACCCACCATTGTGCTATGTGGTACTGGGGATTGAATTTGGGACCTTGTACTTGCCAGGCAGACACTGGAACCACTGATCTAAAACTCCAGCCCATTTAAGTGACTTTTGTACACCCTGGTCCCAAATCTGGTGGATATAGCAATCCTAGACAGGGATGTTTCCAACAGACCCAGGTAAAAACTGTCTGTAAGGGTTTTGTTTAGGGTAGGAGTGGTGTTTAGAGAAGAGCTTGATTTTGGCATGTCTCCTTTGCTAATGAACTAAACGATGAAGATGTAAAGAATATAACTGGGGTGGAGGGTGAAAAAAAGAATATAACTTAAAATTCATGACTTCATAATAAAATGAGATACATTTTGATTATTATGCAAAATTAAGGGAGTTAGCTATGTATAACTATTACTATGAACACATAAATTTATAATCTTATAATGAGTTTAAATGATTCATAATTAGAATTTGTTAGAGTTGATACTGAGGTTTGGATTCTTTTGTTTCCTAAAGTCCTAATCATGACATCTATTTTTATTGCTGAAAGAGAACAAAGGGACAGCTGTGCAAATACACATGTAAAGTGTTACAGATACATGTAGAATATCTCACCTTCCTGCAGTCAGAGAAACCTGCTGTGAAAGGAAAGAAAGCTTGCAAGTACTCATTAGTAATAGCAATTAATAGGTATATTAGTATCTTATAGCTGAATGGCTTAAAATTTTGTTTCAATAAGTTTTCTACAAAGTAATAAAGGTGTCAATTTATTTAGCACCTTTGATCTTTTAGGTGCTATACAGATGCATTCTCAGTCAAGTCCTCTTAAAAAAAAAACAAAGCTAATTCAAATCAGTTCGTAAGGAGGCAAAATAATTTCTGACCTCCAAAAGTATATAACACAATGCGAGGATCCTTGGTTCTCCAAGTACAGCAGGCAGTTTCCCAGGGACCCATAAACAAATGAAAGTTATGCCAGTGGTGAGGTTATTTCTTCTCAAAGCACTCAAGATCCGTATCTGAATTCTGTACACAAACAATTGATTTTTTTGATCTGCAAAATTTTATTAAGCAATAGCTGGACAACTCTTACAATTTTAAATCAAGGAAAAAAATAAGATTAAACCATCTCAATTATAAAAACAAAATATTTTGGACAAACCACATCATTGTGAATGCAAACCATTAATGCCTTCTGGAATACCTTCTGCGCAATCTAATACACAAAATACATAAGAAGAGAGGAAAATAAGGGATAATTCACTGAAATGCACTTGAGAATCTCAACAGATCTTGCTTGGAAGGTGAAACGAAGCAGAATATTAAATTTAAAAAGAAAACCGCAAAAAAGATTAGTGGAACTAAAGTACACAAAGCAGTGCACACCATTCCCAAGGTCTAAACAAGAACATGCTGGTTGTCTTGTATGGTCTGAGACCTGTGCACCTGTACTACACACTTGGGGAAAGGGAAAGAGAGAGAGGTGGGAACAAAAGAAAGAGGTAGAAAGTAAAGAAGAAAAGAAAAAGTGCCAGTAGTAATAAACTAAAAAATTATGTTCAAATTTACAGTACCAAAATAATGCATTTATAAACAAATGCAAAAACAATACCCCTTTGGTAAATAATACAGTGCCTTTTTCACGCATAATCCATGCTTTTCTACAACACGAAAAAAATTTTTTTATCTACAATAAATGAGATCTTAGAATCCTATCCTTTCCTTTAAAAGTAACTTGTAAACAGAAAATACAGGTACAAGTAATGTTACAAGAAAATTGCACAAAGCCAAAGAAAATGGAAACAAAATAAGCCACAACCCTTCAGAGTCTATCAGCCAGAGAGATAAGTAAATACACAAATGGCGCAGAGTTCTAAGTTTTGTGTGTGTGTACAAACTCCTGGGAACTCAAACGACATTTCTGACATATTTTGTCTCAGCTAACTCTGTCCACAACCAAAGACCTGGCCAAGTGATCTGCAGCCACACAGGGACATTATGTGTTCTTCTTCTTCTCCTTCTTCTTTTTTTTTTTTTTTACAAGTTCCTTTTCCAAAAACCTTTTGAATTTGAAGGTAGTGTGATACTGGAAATACCTTAAAGATGCAAGTCTACCTAAGCTTATACTTTCTCATTTTTCTGAACCCAACCTTGGGTTTTGAAGGCAAGCGGGCACTTATTTTAGGTCTGTTCTCAAGGACACCCATTCGGTAGGACACACTCACAGGGGACTCTTCTGTCTTGACTGGAATCAGTGCTGTTGTGTAATTTTTCAAGAACAAGCATGAATCCAAATGCATTTCTGAAGTTGTTGTGTTAAGTGCACTGGTTTATATTCAGTAGACAGCTCACAGACTCAGGGAAAGAAATTCTCTACAAAAACACAATGTTTTGAAACATATTTTCCACACTTGTGAAGTGGGGAGAGTAAACTGTTCAACTCTGGTTTCCTGGGCTATTGGAGCTGAAAGGGAGCTGAGAGGATTCTCCAGACATCTCTTCCAACTTAGAGATGAAGAGTGAAGTCTGACAGCTCCAGGAATCTGTCACCTTCCAACCTTAGGGCAGAGTAAGCTCAATGCTGGGGTCTCCTGATCTTCTACTGTGATGACAGAATGAAAATTACCTATTTATGCACAGCTGTATGGGGCACCTGATGTGGAAGCAACAGATATGGATGAAAGATGCCAACCTGCAAAAGTCTGTGATTTATACTGCCATTTCAGAGTTTCCTGTTTCTTTGGTCCCAATTTTTCTCAGGATATACATTCACTGGGTAAGTTTGTGCACATACCTGTGATACCTTTGGTTTGAAAGTTAGAGCTAAACAAATTCAAAATTGGCTTTTTTGTTTGCTAACTGCCAGTTTCCTCAAAAGGCCTTTATATAACTGATTTTTACTATGCTAGTGTTCTTAAATTTAGGAAGTCAATGAGGTATTTTGGCATTCATAAATTGATATTAATAAACATGATGTATTTAGATTATTTTGGCCACTTAAAGCCCTAACTTTAATAATATTTAATCAACTGAGGCTTATGAAAGGAATTTTTAAAGCAAAGAAAACCACTACCTCACCTAGAAAGACACCATGTCATAATTGGGGCAGCCAGCTTCTGCCTGCCGTGGCAGGTGAAACTTACTCTCCCTCGGCCTGTGGAGGGCAAAGTGTGCAGGCAGCTGCTGCAGGGGCAGGTAAGCCTGTGAGGAAAATCTCTTTTGGAGGATGATTTCCCACATATTTATTATTATTAAGCGAAGTTCTAAAATGTACTCTTTTGTGGTTTATTGCTCAAAAACTAATCAAACTAAAAAACTGAAGCTTATTACTTAACAGTTCCTTCCTGTGGTACTCTTATCTAACAGCTTTTCCTTTCTCATTTCTTATTATCTTTTTACTTTCTATTAAAGACATTTTTCAAAGTGAGGGGAAATATTATTTTATGATATGCTATCTTAAAGAAATATTCTCCATTGTATACAATTTCACAAAATTAAAAAGAATTACTTTCAAAAGATTAATAGGATTTTCCCAATTAGAAAGTTACAAATTATTCAGCAAAAATATCTTATCATATCCTCTTTATTTCTTGCAGCAAAATATACTGCTACCAAATAAGTCATTACAAAGGTTATTTTTTCTAAATAAATAATAAAATGGGCATAACTCACCAATACATAGTAACAAAATAATTCCTAAGACTACTATGCAAAGCAAGATAAATAATCATCTCTTGGACAACACAACAGGGGAACAACATTTAAATTATTTTCAAAACAGGATAGACCTTATTGCACAACTAATAAGCACTGAAACGTCATATCAAACTACAGAAACTCATAAAAGAATGAATTAGATAACTTGGAATACACTGCTAACTTCTGGAAGAATTTATTCACTTTATTAACCTGCTTTCTCACTGATGAGACACAATACCCAACATTCAAAACTTAAAGGAGGAGAGGTTTAACTTGCTCACAGTTTCAGTCTGTGATGGGCTGGCTTCAAAGACAGAATGTCATGGCAGAAGGCTGTGGTGGAGCAAAGCTGTTTAGTTCTTAGAGCACAGAAAAAGTGCCAGAGATGGAAAGGCAAGGGACTACTTGCTGACCCCAAAACTATGCCTTTATGACCCACCCAGACACACCTAAAAGTATGCTCCACCAATCTCCAGGGATCTCAAAACCAATCAAATTGAAACTCCACCCTAAACACCACACCTACCAAAGAACTGGGTCCAATATTTTTCATTATACAATGGAAAACTCCAGTATTTGCCAGGCTATATCCTCCACCATATTTAAAAAACATGTGAGTATAGCCTTGACAGCAGGCTAGGAGGCTGGTTGTTGAAAAGCAACCAGGAGTTTGAAAAGAATGAAGAGTAGTGTCACCTTGCTGATAAAGAATGGGCCTCTTTCTCCCCTAATTTTAAAACCAAATAGAGAAAGTTTAAAAACCCAAACCAAACCAGGCATGGCAATGCATGTCTGTTATCCCAGCACTCAGGAGGCCAAGGGAGGAGGAGTGCCCTGAGTTTGAGGCCATTCTGGAGTACATAGTGAGGCTGATATACATAGTGAGACCTTGTCTCATACAACAACAACAATAACAAAAATTTTAAAACCCCCAAACAAAACTGAACCAAGTTATTAAACCCTAAGTTTAATAATTTTAACAATGTTTTCTCAGTGGTTTATTTCCTCAGTAAACAGTCCATACTGTTAATAAACAGCTCTTTTATTTATTTTTTCTTAGAGAAGAGTATGGAACATCTTCAAAGATTTGACCATATATCTATATTTTAATATGTGGTAAATGCTTAATTTTTTTGGTTACATTTCTAATTTGATGGAAAACATTTCTAATCATTTGAATTTTAATGCAGTCAATAGAAGGAAAGGAGTGGTTTTAATACAAGTCTCATTCACTCTTTGAAAAAGGATAGAACAATGATACAGAATGGGAAAGACCATGTTTACAGTAATGTATTCCAGATTAGAGAATAAGTGAGATAAAGAGAATAGAGAGTGTATCTCAGCAAGTAGGGAATCTAGTGACTACCACTCTGAGAAAATCCTTAGCCCTGCCAGGGAGAGATCTTCTCATTACTGTGTCCTACCTTCTCCTGAAGTCTATCTTACTGAATAATCATCACTGATCCTGTGATGACACTGACAAAATGAAACTAACAGTCTTCCAATATAAACATCTTTGGAAGCAGAGTGTGGCCCTTGTACAAGTCACACCACTGAGTCACCCAGGTGTCTACAGAACCTGTCTACACCTCCTCACCCATCAGCCCTCCTGGACACTGCTGACAACCAAATCACATTTATCCCAATTTATCATTCTATGCAGAGCCTACTTCCATTAGTCTAACACAGCGCATTTGCCCAAAGGCCATTTATATGTCAAATCACTTTTTGGAGGTAGCATAAAATATGTGAATTAGATGCTGCACTCCTCAAGAGAACCTGAATCTTCAGGCTCTGGTTGTTTTGTTTTGCACTAGTGATAATATAGGCCAGATGTTGTGGAGAATGAACACTAATGCATATTCCTCCTGAAATAACAGCAGGCTAGAAGGCAGTCTGTCTTCTCTGCAAAGGCCCTTGTCCTGGTTGCTGAGAAGCAAACTCAGTAGAACACTTGACAGCCAAGCTACATTTCCTGAAAGAACAACAGGCACTAGATATTCTTGGCTTCCAAATGCTATTCTACTGAAAAAAGAAAAGAAAGACAGACTGTAAGAATAATCAAACAACCACGCCTAATGGTCAGTGTGCCTCTTCTTGGCCTCTGGGTTCATCCAGCTGCAAAGTTGTCTCTGGTCTTCTTGGGCATCCGGCCATGTTGGCTCTTCCCTCACGACTCCTTGGCATCTCCTCCCACATCAGTCTCTTCATTTGAGGCGCTGAGTCACATTGGCCAGGGCAACTGCGAAGGCCTGCACGGCTGAGAAGGGGTACTGGAAGTCTAGAATGTACGCATTGTCGTCAATTCGCCCAAACTGCATCACCTGGTGGTGGTGGTGGGAGGTGAGGAACAAAGCATAAGAGGAAAACAAGGTGGGAAATAAGTCACCAGACCTGCCAGCTCCTGAAGCAGACAGCACCATCTGTGAGACAGATTTGCTAACAAGAGACTGAATCTGATCAAGCTTCCATTACTTAACAACTTTGTAGGAAACACCAGGAGTCTAACACAATGAAAGGGAGACAATGAGCGTAATACAGAATGTGGGGAACTCTAGGTCAACGAAGTAGGTTTGATACAAAGGAAAAAAGCTTTGGAGTGGTTTCAAGTGAAACAGGAGAATGTCTGCCTCAGAGAGGTCCCCCCAGTCACTTTTCAGGCTAGGGCAACCTTCGTCCCCGAGCTCCTCCTTTTCATGCTGTGGCACTTGTGATTTGGCTACTTTCTGTAGCCACAGGACATGAGGTTGCTACATTACTTTGTAAGGTATATACTGATTCATTTGTGGGCTTTCTCCCACTTGTGGAAGCTTCATGATGGCAGTGACAGCCTTGTTTTACTCACTGCTATAATTTTATACTAAGAGCAGGGGTTGGGAAATTTTCTACAAAAGGCTTATAATGAAAATTTTAGGCTTTGTTGGTCACATAGTCTTTGCCATACTCACTCAACTCTGCTAATGTCAGATGAAAGTAGCACAAAATACTTATTAAGTGAGTGAGCAGGGCTCTATTAAGAAAAAAACCCCTATTTATTGACAGAAGCAACAGGCCAGATTGACCCACAGGCTACAATTTGGCCAATTACTGGCTTAGAAGACTACCAGGTACAAAGAGGTACTTGATAAATGTTGATGAATGAACTAACTGAAATATGAATTCGAAAATGGGAGAAGAACAGAATTTCCAGCCTGGCAAAGAGGAAAGCTGCACAGCAAGGTTAAGTAACTATGTAAACTAGGGTAGGGGCAACTGACAACTCACTCACGAGGCAGAGCTGTATCCAGAGAAGACTTACCTTCTGTCAGAGAGCTGCAGCAATGACTTAGTGATAAGTACATAGAAATAAGCAACAAGCAGACAAAGAAAAACTAGGAAAGTAAAGTCTAGACAGTCATACTTTTTGTATCCTACTTATGGGCATAACAAAATCACCACTGTGGATGGCTTTAACTGTGGAAGTTTCCAGGTTTGTATGCATAGGATGGAAGGTGGGGTGATGGAAGGCTAACATTCCTCAGACAGAAAACAGTGCACAGCTGAATAGGGGTATTGAAGTCTAGAACGTATGAACTGCTGCCAGTCTTTTTAGATAGCATCCCATGCTGGAAGGGGCTGGAAACAAAGACACAAAAAACAAACAAGGTAGGAAAAGAAGCAACCAGACCAGCTGGCACCTAATGGAAGCAGACAGCATAAGTGATGAGACAGCTCCTCAGGAAAATGGCAATCCTCAAATGGAAACATCAGTGAGTAGAAGTATAAACATGTTCTTTGCATATCTGGTAAGACTGTTTTGGACCCAACGAGAACCAAACACTGGGAAGCTCCTGGCTCTGACAGAATAGGTGCCATGAAGGGTAGAATGAGTTTTCTTTATAAATCTCATAGAGTAAGAGAAAAAATACATAAAAGACTACAGTGGGTACATTATTAACCAAATCAGCTTCACCTAAGAGACACTTGCTGTTTCCCTTTCTTGCTTGGCCTTTTACCAAATGTTCCCATGGGGCCAAAGCACCGACATTTTTCACCCAGTGGCCAGTGCTGAAACTTCCTTACCTGCCGCCCTTCCAACTCGATCTGGAAGTTCTTGGTTGATTCCTGGGTCACCCGCCCTCCAAAATCCAGCTGGTACACCTGTGTGGCCTCATTCCACAGAGGCTGCTTGTTGGCCATCACATACACAAAGCCCTGGCTGCCCAGCCGCCCATCCTCCTTCTCACTGGCTTTGCGGCACTTGAACTCCTCTAGCTCGCTGGCTGTCCGCAGGCTCCGCTTGGTCTTCCACCCCTTCTTGTTGCCCTGGTTCTGGTTCATCAGCTCATCCCCACTGATGAATAACTCCGGCTCGCTCTCTGAGCTGTCCTGGAACTCGTTTGTTTTATTCAACTTCTTTGATTTCAGTTGGTCTTTCTGACTCTTCACTTTCTTCTTCTCTCTTCCTAGGCGGGGACTGGAGATGAGAGAATTAAAGTCACTCAAAGTCCTAGCCTCCTTCTTTACTTTGCCCTCAGTGATGGCCTGAACATTTCCTTCCTCTGCTCGGCTGTCCAGGCGCTTTCGGTTTTTCTTTCCAAATTTTTCTGTCCGCTGGGGGACTGGGCTTTCTGTCAGGGAGAGGACTTCTTGGAAGTTGTCTGTGGTCTCTACCATCACCTCAGTGCCCATGTGACTTTGGAGGTCAGCTGGTGGTGGGGACACAAGGGGTTTCTCCACCACCAAGTGAGGCTTGGGCTGGAGAGTGCCCTGGGGGTTCTGCACAGGCGGACAGGTGCTGTAGGAACTCCACGGGTGCAAGGCGATAGGTGGCAGCTGTAAACTGGAGCATGTGCTGCTTCCTGGGTACATGGGGGGCAAGGTGCAATAGGAGAGGCTGGGGGGGTATGCTGGCTGAAGGATGACGGCAGACTCCTGTTGTGCAAACTGTGTTGGGGCCAGGGCATCTTTGGGGGAACAGGGAGCCTGTGCTCCAGGTAAAGGGGGGTTAGTATAGCTTCCTGGATATGGTACTCCCATCCCATAGCTTGTCTGGAAAGTGGCAGTAGGGCTGGTAGGAGACTTGGGGGCAACAAAAGGTACCCGGGCCACATCCATGTGCTGGCCCTGCCCTAGAATCAGAGGGGGCAGTTTCAAAGCGTTGGGCACTGCAGGCTGTGCTGTCCTTTCCTGGGGAACCCAAACGTCCTCGCCCAGCACAGGGTCCCACTGGTAAGGTGGAGGCCGCTTTAAGGTGACAGTAGCTTCGGGCAGCGTAGGGTGCCTCAGGGGCTTCTCAAGCTGACAGTGCTGGGACAGGGTCTCATCTTCTGTGAAGGCTGAGTTTACATAGTCAGTCCGGTCTCGGGTACTGTCAGGCGGGCTCAGGAGATTGTAGGAGGACTGGGAAGCCAGTGGTGAGGTGCTGACAGCATGAGCCAGGATGGCCCCCGACTGTGAGCTGGGCCCTGCACCACTACATTGGCTGCAGGTATACAGGGCTGGTGGGGTTCGTGTTGGGAGTTGTGCCACAGCCCCGCCGGGGCCGCCCTTGGGCTTGGCCAGGGGCTGCAATGGGGCCCGGGAGCTGTCAGCCAGCTGTGCCATTTTGAGAGCAACCTCACGGTTGTTCCTTCGCAGGGTGGCGTGGATGAGACTGCTGTCCAGTCTCTGGACAGTGCCCCGTCCCTGGGCTAGCTGGCTAGCAATCTCAGGATATGGAGGTGGGTCCCCTGAGGGGATGGAGTAGCGAGGAACAGTCAGGCGGTTGAGGGTAGCACTGGTGCAGGGCTGGGGGACCTTCTTCTCAGTGGCTGTGAGCCTCAAAGTGGCTGAGCTGCCTGGGCCGGGAAGGGTATAGGTGTTCTGGGAGCACAGCATACGAGTCCGGGGCCGACACACCTCCTCCACATTGCCACTGCTGTCGAAGGTGGTGATCCTCTCATAGCCGAGGGGATGCTGGTAATGTGCTGATGTAGGGTACAAGGAGAAGTCAGCCTTTTTTAAGCACACATCCACTGGAGGCTGAGGTGGTGGCAGAGGGGGTGGGGGTGCAGCTGTGGTTGGGGCAGCAGGAATAGTTCCTGGGTAGGGGGGTGGGGGGTTCATTTTGGCTACCTGGATCTCCTGGGGGGCACTGAAGGCTACTGCATCCCCCTCAGTGGCTAACTGAGGTACCGGCCGCAGGGCCTTGGCTGACTTCTGTAGGTGCTCGTGGTCCCGGTCTCCATGGTCCACCACAGACAGCTGCATGATGCCCTGTGGTGGCGGTGGTAGTGGCGGTGGTGGTGGTGGTGGGGGTGGCGGTGGTGGCGGCGGCGGTGGTGGCAAGGGCAACTGAGGAGGGTTCTGAATGATGCGGCCCATTTCCACACCTCCAAAAATCACCTGTCCAGGGTTTGAGTACCGGTTGGGGATTGGGTACTGGGTAACGTTATCACCTATATGTTCTGCTGCTCCCATAGCTGTCGTCTGTTTGGCCAGGACATCAAGCTGCACATTCTGATTGGCCAGCAGGGACTGCACCAGCCCTATATTCTGCGTGGGGGAAATAGCTTGAGCTGAGCTGTGGATCGGTGCAATAGGGATGTTCACAGTACAAGATGGGTTATTCTCAGGGATACCAGATGCTCCTGTCACTGGAAAGAAATTAAAAAAAGAAACTACTTGCAATATACTGTTATGTCACTGGGTCAGTATAAGGATTACATCTGGACTCATCTTTCACTTGCAGAATGCAGTTGCTAGAGACTGGAGATGAATTTGCTTGGGGAAAGCTATGCCATTCATAAAGTTTCTCTATTATTTCTGGCAGGACACACAGATAACTGTGGGTTTTCTGGGTAGCCGGCCCACTGAGTAGGCCAAGGGCATTGTCAGAGCTTTCTCATGAACACATCTGAATGTAATTTGGTACCATATACCTAAGTAGTATTATCAACACAATAATAACTTTTTTACTGATAATACTTAGTGGTGGCTCACCCTATTATGCAAGAAAAGAATAACAGTATAATATAGGACTCCACTAAGACTCACAATGAGCTTCCAAGCAGTTTTATCCACAGTTATGGATTGGTTGACAGGGAAAGAATCATATAACAGATGTGTATCTTAATTCTGTACATAAATTAAGTTTCTATAAATAGAACCATGTAAAATATAATAGAAAAACAGAATATTCTAGCAAATGTGCATGTCAGGTAAAAAAAATCATTTCCTAATTTATCTGCTCTATAGCATTTTGAACAGTATAAGTAAAGCCATGCTGAATAAAACCCTACACATACTTCCTTAGGTTGGAAATCTCATGGAACATGCATGAGTCACCTGCAGACAGGTTCTCACAGCTGCTGTCTGTAGTATCTTGAAAGTGCCCTTCAGATAGCTGCCAGTTTCATTCTTCCAGACCCACTGAGTCACTATGGCTTCTGTTCAGAGAACAATGCCAGAAGCCTGAAGCCTGGTGCTAACAATCACGTAGCAAGTAGTAGCTGGACAAGAAATAGGATCTAACAGGCTGGCTGACCTAGTACCACAATGGCAGAATGCTACCAGCTGGCCTATCAAAAGTCAAGCCTACAAGCCAGTCTTAGGGGTGCATACCTATAATCCCAGCTACTTGAGGTTGAGGCAAGATTATAAATTCAAGACCAATCTAGGCAATTTAGCAAGACTTTGTCTCAAAATAAAAATTAAAAAAGGGTAACAGTACAACTCAGTGGAAGAGTATTCCCAGTAACACATGTTAAGAAAAAGCCTGACTTTGGGGCCTATAATTAACTCCCTCCTGTTCCTAGGGGTCCAGTGAGACACAATTATTCTCTGGCTGTATCAAAATAATTCCCAGATCAAGCTTCATATCATTCCTCTCCAGATCCCTCTCCTAAATGTTCTCTGGAATGTAGGTAACACAGAGGCATCTTGCACTCAAAAAGAGAAGTATCTTTATTGAGCCACCATCATTGAATATAGACCTAAAATATATTCTCTCCTCACTAGGACCAGAGACAGCAAAGACAACAATTGCAGGAGCAACTGAATACTGGAGAGAGCTGTATTTCTGCATTTGGGAGAACATTTAAATTTTTTTTTTCTTTGAGACAGGGTCTCACTTTGTAGTTCAGGCTGGCCCTGAGCTCACTATATAGCCTAGCAAGCCTCGAACTCAGCAATCCTCCTGTCTCTGCCTCCCAAGTGTTGGGATTACAGGCGTGAGCCACCATGCCCGGCACTGTGGTATGTGGTATTGATTGCTGGTGGGTGTGAGTTTCCACGCCCAGCATTGTATGTGGTTACTGGGGATTGAACTCAGCGCTTGCGAGGCAGGTGATGGAACCACTGAGCTAACCCTCCGGCCCGAGGGGAGAAAATTTAAAAGACACTTCTCAATCTAAGAGCAAAGGATGTGCTATGAAGCTCAAGTCTGTGAGATTTCATCAAATGTGAAATGTGATGTTGGAAGGAGAGGAATCTCTCCTTCCAAGTGGATTTTTACTTAGAAAAGTAAATGTTTGAAGTAAAGTACTCTAGCATAATAGAGAA